>JAJDFF020000369.1:4199-30220 GCA_021527025.2 Geoglossum cookeanum | reverse complement strand
TCGTGCTCAAGCAGCAACCGCACCACCGCCTCGTGCCCCAACTCTGCAGCATCAAACAGCGGTGTCCTACCATCCTCATCCTTGGAGTTGAAATCAACGCCTTCGTGCTCAAGCAGCAACCGCACCACCGCCTCGTGCCCCAACTCTGCAGCATCAAACAGCGGTGTCCTACCATCCTCGTCCTTGGAGTTAACATCGATGCCCTCATGCTCAAGCAGCAACCGCACCACCGCCTCGTGCCCCAACTGCGCAGCATGCTGCAGCGGCGTCCTACTCCTATTGCCCATGGAGTTGGCATCAATGAATTCGTGCTCAAGCAGCAGCCGCGCCACCTCCGAGAGTCCCCCCCATGCAGCACGCTGCAGCGGCGTCCTACTCCTACCGCCCTTGGAGTTGACATCGATGCCTTCGTGCTCAAGCAGCAGCCGCACCACCTCCTCGTGCCCCCGCTCTACAGCATACCATAGCGGTGTCCCACCATTGCTATCCTTTGGGTTGACGTCGATGTCTCCACGTTCTAGGAGGAACAGGGCTAGTTTAGCTGAGCCGATAGATGCAACTGTATGTAATGCGGTTACATGTCTCGGGAACATCTGGCTGAGTCTACGGCGCGAATATCTTGGAGCATGCATGACTTGGGTGGCACACATCAACTTCAAGTCGTGCTCAAGGAACTTGAGAACTAGCTCCTGAATTTCCCCTTCTAGACTCCGGTCTGCATGATGGCCCCAATGTTGAACAGCGTATTCAAGAAGGGGATATTTATGCATTCGAATCTCCATTTCCTCGTCGCTACGGCAGTGCCCTTCAGCAAATACATCAAATGAGATGTATACAAGGCAAATTGTTGCTATAGCTGCCTCAGCGTCCGGGAACTGGGCAGTACGGATGCGCTCAAAGTACTCCTGAGTTGTGTAATGCACCAAGCGGATTATGTTGCTTTCACGATCGATAGTGACCAGACCAGCGCATACAGAAACCAGAACGTCTTCGTCCGGCATAGCGTCTTCATCGAAGTTTACATCTTCTTTTTCGACAGCTAGGGCATGTTGGATTTCTGTGACTGTCATCGGTCTCAAAGCATAGGAAATCCAGGACAAAACTTGTTCGGCTCGTCTGGCTTTTTCGTAATCCTGGTCCCGAATCCTTTGCATGGCTTCATCGTAAACTCCATCTAGATCACTCGGCATATTCGGTAGAGCCTTGCGGATAGCCTTGAGGTTATCCTTCTTCACCAGCGAATCCATTTGTAGCTGAGCTAGTAGAAACCTTGCGGGAAAGTCACTAAGGTAGGGCTTTAGATTAGAAACTTGATTACACATACATTCCTTTAGCCTTCTCGACCAGGGAATTTATCATTGTCTCTCTTAATGTTGGATCCTTTTTGATATGGCGTACTAATTGAGGTTCGCTTGCAATGCGATGCTCAAGATATCTTCTAACGTCTGCATCGTTGGCGCTAATTTCTAGGCGAGATGCCGTTTCGAACTCACGCTCAATGCTTGTAGTGTGCCGTGAGGTAATGAATAGATGTATAGATGGCTGTAGCTTTCGAATCTCAGCGAGGAAGCGATCCCTAGTGCCGTTGCTTTCGGAGCATTCATCAAGGGCATCGATGACGACAAATACCTTCGAAAGGCGATCGACCTCTGATTTTAGTAATTTAGACCAATCGCTAAGCGTAGGGCGCGTCTGGTTTTTAGTATGGTGGCGATAGAGTGACGAGATATTATCAGAAATAAAGGACTGTCTCTGGACTAGCTGCTGTAGCAGACTCGCGATGAGGTTGATATCGGTTTGGTCTTCTAGCTCTTTATAGCTGCAGTAGATGTATGCAATGGCGATATTCTCCCCTCGGAAGGACCGCTCTAGGTAGTCTACAACAATTGATCTATGGGTCTCTGACGGTCAGCGGCGACGTACACGACAACTCTAGGATAGCTTGCCCATACGTAAGGACAGTTTTGCCAGCGCCAGCTTATACTTAATTAGCAAAGAGGGACAGTATAAAAGTTGTTGATTGAAGTATCATACGGAGTCCAGGACACCACAGAATTCTCTTAGTTCCATCTAGCCAGCTCTTGAAGACATCGGCCGTCAATAACCATTCCCCAGTTCCCTCTTGGCGTCTGGCAAAGAAGTCATTCTGTTTGGTGGAAAAGTTTAGGTTCGATATCCAAGCCACGATATCCCGATTCTTTTGGGCTGGTGGATAAATATCTTCAGTGCCATGCAGTGATGAGAAATACTGGAATAGATGGGGTTGTTTACCTTCTTGGCCTACTCGTAGCCCCGAAACTTCTGTTGCTACACTCGTAATATTATTCTTGATGGCTCGTGATAGCGCACTAAAGATAGTCAAAATATACTCGTCTAAACTCGTCGATCATTGAGAGCTCACAAATGGTCCTTTTGCAGCGCAAGGCCGGCAAATGTCTTCAGTCGCTCAATTTTGGAAAGGGTGTTGTCAATATCCTTCTTATCGAGCGTCCAGCGTAGTGTCTTGCCAAATTTCTTGATCCCGCTCTGCGGTTCTAGTTTCTTCGCCAGGTCCTCCATTTCTCCTTTGAATTGCTCTAGCGGTCCCATTTTCACTCCGAGTGAGCGAATACTGGGGAACCATGGGTCTGTCGACTTTGCTTCTTCCACCATATACCTTAGTTCTGTAAGGAGGACTAAGAGACTAGTAGCCTCTCGCGCAAGCTTAGCCCGATCTTTAGGTGCATCCTTCATATCGTTGAGATATTTCATGACCTTCATAGTAGCATCAATGAGCTGGACGATGCTGGCTGTTAAGCCAACAACGGTGACGGGGTCCATGATGGCGATTAGCGGGATGAGTGGGAACGAGAGGCGAAAAGCGGACGCCTTCGCCGACCTTGAAGTACCGACAGCCGTGAGTCATATTATTATAGTAGCTAATGGCCCTGTGGGGGTGCGAGAGGTCGCTCGTGCCGTAGATGTTATGGTGTAGGTGGTAAGTTAGTAGGGAAGACCGTACAGCCCGCCAGCTAAAGCGGCGACATCAGCGGGGCTGGGATTTCAACAGGAGGGGAAGGGCCAAAAGCAAGAGCTACAGTAAATATCCCACCGAGACTCTCAGGTTAAAACCAGCCCAAACCACCATAGAACAACCGGGTCCTGTGGGGGCTTAGCCCTCTACTACATGTAAATTAGCGGCACAGTTTCGAACCGCAAATACCCGTGGAATATGCAAGCAAGCCACCTCTCTACCATAAAAGAGCAACTATGGGCCCAGAAAACGGCAGTACCATCTGCTGGAAAAAATACCGGGTATCTATGCTTCTGAGAGACTATCTAAGCGCCTGCTGTGGGGGGGCTGCCTATTTGGTTCGGGTTGTTATTGGGTTCGCTGTCTGGTGTGCATAAAAGGCTAACCACGGATTCTCTATCCATGCGGCTGGTCGTAAAACTAACCGGCTAGAGTCAAAGTCGCGTTGCAAGAATCTCGCGTTATAAGAATATACGAGAATAATCGCGTTATAAGAATGGAGTCCATTGCCCCGACCATATTCTTGTAGCGACGACTCGACTTGTACATGTAACTCCACCCCCCAAATTTCCTTCACCCGTGTCTCTATTAACCTCTCCAACGGAACGGAATTGAGTACGGAGCAAGCGGCTGAATCTGAAAAGGGTACCGGCTATTAAGAAACAAAAAATTCCAAGTGGCTAGCGCGGATCGAAGGGGTGGGTTTTTACATTATGTCTTTGCCCACCGCTTGAATAACGCTAGGTAGGTGCGTATATGACAGGCCACTCTCTATATCTATATATCTTTAAAAAAATCATAAAAAAAATATTAGTAGCTAGGTTCCAAAATATCCCAACGGAAAGAGCTACTTCTTTCCACCGCAACCGATACCCACAACATCGCAAGACACCCCTCTGCGGAAAACAAGCATATATCCGAGGCCTCCGTGACATCCGAAGCATTCGTAAAAAGAAGAAAAATAAACTCCAGCTAAAAGGGAATATATATATTTCCTCAGAAAGAGAAAAAAGAAGGATAGTCAATGGCTCTGAACCTTCCGACGAGCAAGCTTGATCGCCAGTTACAGAGAGAAAAAGAAGGGGAGGGAAGTCATTCGCAGGGAGAATCGCGATCTCGGCTGGTCTGGAACCTCCCAGTTTTGGGATGTTCGATGGACTTGCCGGGTGGGGTCTGTTGTTTTGGAGAAGCAGGAGTAGGCTTCGACGCGTTACCACAGCGCCCGCCCTGGGCATTGGCGTCGGCCCCAGCGTCTAATAGCATCTGGACAAGCTCTTTAGAGGTGCTATAATTATAGCTAGCAGCAGCCTGCAGTGCGTTGCCATAGTACCCTAACATCAGCCCCGGCGTCTAGTAGCATCTGGACAAGCTCTTTAGAAGCGCCAAAACCACAGCCAGCAGCAGCCTGCAGTGCGTTGCCATAGTATCCACCCTGGGCATTGGCGTCGGCCCCGGCGTCTAGTAGCATCTGGACAAGCTCTTTAGAAGCGCCAAAACCACAGCCAGCAGCAGCCTGCAGTGCGTTGCCATAGTATCCACCCTGGGCATTGATGTCGGCCCCGGCATTGAGTAGCATCTGGACAAGTTCTTTAGAAGTTCTAGAATTACAGCCAGCAGCAGCCTGCAGTGCGTTGCCATATTCCCCGCCCTGGGCATTGACGTTGGCCCCGGCGTCTAGTAGCATCTGGACAAGCTCTTTAGAAGCGCCAGAACCACAGCCAGCAGCAGCCTGCAGTGCGTTGCCATAGAATCCACCCTGGGCATTGATGTCAGCCCCGGCATCTAATAGCATCTGGATGACCTCTCTATTATCGTCGGAAGGAAAGCTATTAGCAGCAGCAGCCTGCAATGCATTGCTATAGCACCCGCCCTGGGCATTGACATCAACGTTGGGCCCGAGCAGCGTAGCCTGGGTAAGGCCCCGGTAGAGGCGCGAAGATGTAGCGTAAAGCAAGTTCGGTCCTATGCAATATCTCTCTGCCTTGAAAACATCATGGAGGCTCCTTAATCTTTCAAACACCTTGGGTTCGTGTTGTAACCGTTGGAAATGCGCATGTTGAGTAATGCCCCCTATATTCGCCCGTTCAGCGTGATGAAGGGTATTCGCTGATGCGTACGCTAGGAATGGGTAGTTCCAGTCTGACTCCCGGACTGCTCCATCCATATCTGGGCTGGGCTCAAGCGCTCTCATCTCGAGATAGGACAAACAGCAACCGACAAGCCGATCGTGGCTAGCGCCGATGACGTGAGGCGTGAGCGCTAAATCTAGTGTTTGAAGTCTCTTATTTCGCAGTAAGAAGTCGTTGACCGATTCGTGGATGAATTGCACTGCTTCTCTATCTCCTTTGCGAACCTCGATGAGACCTCTCGAGGTGGTAGTGATAAACCGCCTGATTGCTTGGCCCGTGATCTTTGATGGATCCCAAGGTCCTAGGTCCTCTGGCTCTGTGCCAGCTAAAACGGCAAAATATAGCTCTTTCGGACTGAGAGGCCTGTTTGCGAAGAGTACCCATTGAAGTACGAGCACAGTCTGGTGCTTGTACGGGTTTTCCTTCTCTAGAAGCGTTCGAAATACCTCATCGAGGTCGTCTGGCACCTCGCCAAGCTTCTTCCGCATGGCTGTTATTCTGCCTTCATCGAATGCCTGGTTGAGCATTTCTGTAACGAGAATGATCCACATAAAAATGCCCCCCGCCTTTCGAAGGAGCTCGTTCTCGATATGTTCATCCTTCATCCTCAGATTGTCTTGGACATAGATAGCGATATCTCGATCGTGCTCCTCCCGTTTCTCAACTACCAGCTCAAGCATTTTCCCCATGCAAATAGTCGGATAATGGCGACTCGATAGACAGATGTTGAGAGACGCTCCAGATGCGATAGCAGTTGAACTTAGTCTTTCGAGGAACGACACGACGTCCCGCACTTCAGATTCATCGCATTCATCTAGAGCGTCTACGAATAGAAGAGTCGGTTGGGTTTGATGGCGTATCATCTCCAGCAGAAAGTCCTTAAGCTCTCCCAAGTACCATATCCAATCCCCCCCATGCTTTCTTTGCTTATCGAGAAAGAGTGGGATAAAGTGACCGCAATATTGCGGATTCCGCTCTAGTAGCTGGTATAATAGCGATCGGAACATACCGAGAGGCGATTTCTCGAGAACGTCGCCCCGGACGTTGAAGAAATAAGCTGCGATGGAATGGGTTGGGAATGACTTTTGGTAGTGGAGCAGGGCGTGTTTCATCAACGTTGACTTCCCGGCTCCCGGTTTGCCCTTAATCCAGAGTACACCATTATAGCTTTCAAGACCAAGTCGGTTCTGCCATTGTTGGAATTGCGCCGTTGCAAACAACCAATCACATGTGTTTTGGTGAGCAGAGGCAATATCGTGCCGGCGGGAATCGATATTTTTAAAACTGAGAGACTGTAAGGAGGCTCTTTTGGTGTCTTCTGGATAGCTCAGTTGTGCGGGTTTGCCCGGGTGATCGACCTTTGAGCTCTCCTCCATGCAGGCGGTAAGAGTAGCTAGAACTTTCTGGTAATCTGTATCCCGTTGGCCAAACTTACTCAGTCGTTTGTGGTCTCGTTGTAGAGGCAGATTTTTACAGTAGGGAAACTGAAATGTCGCCGACTGTTTATCCACCACCTGAGCGCCCGTTAGCTATATCGATCCATCTCTGAAAAACTCACTACATACAATACTAGATGGCCCGATGCTACCGACAGCGCCTATAATAGGTGTTTTCAACTCCTCATAAAAGTTTACCACACGAATAGGCCCCCTACTGGTAGGCGCTAAGCGTTGTTCGAGTACTGCCGTGAAATGTTCGTGCAAAATCCATAGACTCATGGCCAGGCTTGAGCGATTCAAGTATGTTTGCATCAGAGCCCCAGAGGCTCAGCACCTTGGACAAGGCTCGCCCAAAGCTAGCCAGATTTGATCCTTGGTGAGGTGTCCCGAAGAATAGTATCGCATCGGTATGAGAAGAAATGCTATTTGAGCCTCTCGGGGAAGCGTCGATCACAAGAGCTTCTTTGACAAGTAGCCCTCCATGACTGTGTGCGACGAAAATGATCCTCCGGCCTTTTGTGCATTCCTCTTGTCGGCGCCTTGCCCCAATAGTATCAAGTAGATTTTGGGCTAGGCTATGCACGTCGACTGTCGGCGCATCGAACATCCAGCTGGAGTTGTATCCATACAAAAAAAGTCTCGTTCGATCGCGGAGCTCTGGCTTCAGGTCTACCGCAAGGAAGTCGCGGACCCAGATTATATCGTCAGGCTGGCATGATATTGGATCAGCCTCTGTGTCGCTAGGCGATGTCTGAGGGATGGCAGTTGACCAGGCTTTGGCCCGATGTGAGCCAAGTCCATGGATAAAGATGACACTAGGGATTCAGAAAGTTTCATCAGTGTCTTTTGAACTTCACTCCACCAAGTACATGGGCTGGACCTACTCAACACCATCGAACAGATCTTTACCGCTTCTTTCTCCCGCGCTCGTCCCGATCTCCATAAGTCCGTACTCGCGATGCTCACGTTTCCGCTTGCGCGGGTTGGTCTGCTAGGTTAGAAAGCGTGCGGATGCCGACCGAACAACGATCGCAACAGGGGTCAAATGCTCACCTCATTAGACATCTTTTGGGGGGAGCTCCGAGACTAGCTTCAAGGCCTAACCCTTCACGATGACCAGGGGAGCATGCGTTCCGGTGGTGATTTTGCTGGCGAGGCTGAAGGTCAAGCACTTTTGCTCGGTGGAGCCCCACCCATCTAGTTGACGCCGCCTCAAAAAAGTGGTGAACTGGGAAAATGAACTCCCGATTGCCCCGAAGCGCCGCTCCCAACCTACTTTGTACAGCAGGTTCCCCTGCAACAGCGACGCCTGCGAACCAGGGCCTTGGATGCCATGGTATCAGGAGTATGTGATGTCAGCGCGGAGGAGCGCGTCCAGTGCCGATTTGGTTACAGAACAGCTGCCAGCAGCACCGAAGTTCCCTCGAGTGAATTTCAAAGCGGCGCAAGGATACATACAATTGAACCGAACTATACGGAGTACCACGCAGATGGCTAGAGGCCGACTATCGATAAGAAAGAGCATGGAGATTGAGGCATCGAAAGACTTGGAAAATAATAAAACGACGAGAACATATCCACCAATTGCACCATCCCAGCTTCAGTCGGCCACGGGTCTATCAATTGCTCAGCTTCGCCCAACCAATCGTCCACCCGTCGAAAGACATCAAGAGGGATGCATATTCCAGGGTACCAACCAGCACAACCCCAATCGATAATAGAAACCGTATAGTCCTTCATTCAGCTGTTATCTATCTCCTGAACAATGATATTTTCCGCCGGAGGTCATTGCGGGTAAAAGTAGGCGGATGCTAGCCTAGCACTTGAGCAAGGTGCTCGAAGAACCCCGCCGTCGGTTGATCTTCGCCACTTGGCCCAGGTTGAGCTCGGTCCCATCGCAAAATGGACTGGTGGCTGAAGGTCCGACGCGGGCGACCAGAACAGTTCATGGAGTAATAAACGCCCGCCTGACGCTGATAGGGTGGAACATGTTTCCTCTCGGCAGCGTCGCTATAGCCAATGTGGGCGGGGGGTTTAGTTACCCCAATTTGCTGCATTTAGACTTGCATCTTTAACTATTCAACAGGCCTGGGGCTATCACAATTGTACTTGGAATTAATGTCTATTCGACGAAATCTTTATTCAATAGCGGCGAGATAGGTGTGAAAAGGAGAGGGGGATGATTTGGTAGTGCATGGTTGAGGCTCACCCTCGAAAGCGGCGCTAACTAGCAGGTTTTATATGTAAGTGAGGGGTAAACATGATCTGGACCTTCCTCGCCTCCACGACGCGACAGGCACCGCAGTCACAAAATAGGTCTCTGTGCAGTGACACATTCATAAATACCGTGAGTTCCCCACTTAACTCAGTGGACTTTATTACTAGGGCATCGGCTCTCACACCTTTTTGTTGGGGATTACTCCCATATCTTGGTTTTCTCGGCAGCAAAGTTTCCGAGTTGAAGACGTCGGAATTCTTTCCTCGTCCTCATCTCTATTAGAACGGATTCTCGCATTATTCTACCTAACCAATCCAACGCTGCTACCTAGCTAGCTGTTCTAGATATGGAGCATTTGCGGAGGCCAATGAAGCCGGCGAAGCCGCCCCGTTGACATCCCATATATCTGCCCCCAGGAATATGGCCGCCCTGGCTTCTCCGAATATCCTGTGCGGTAGGGATTCCACAAAGGATGGTTATCCTGGAGTTCCGACGCCTCGAGACTTGGTGACGGGTCTACGGCAGAGCCAAGATAGCTTTTCCCTGGTCTCTTAGTTGAAGTCCTAGAGATTTCGAGTCCCGAGGTCGACCAACAAGACCTTGTTCGAGCCCGAAAACGGAAAGCGCCAGCTCACCATCGCGAAGCTCACGCGGTATACTGAGCCATGGATCAAACAGGGCAGCACCTTCAGTGACCATATCGAGAAAGTGCACGTCGGGAAGGTGGATGAAATCCTTAGGGAATCATCGAAGTATATCAAGAACCTTTCATAGAACGGGGGATAGTCAATCGGGTTCCTTATCCGGGAGATAGCCATGTCAATGCTTGGATGATTCGGGACTCTGCTTGACGCAAGGGTAGGAGAGTGTCACAGACGGCCGGCGGTCTAATGGCCAATCCCCTTCCCGGCGCCCGAGTCATTGGGGTCAGTTGAATAACGTGCAACCGTCTAGCTAAGAGCAAGTGGCGTCCCACTCGAGTCTCCCAAACGGTTGGCCTCATTTCCATTTGAAGATGTCCCGTTTTGTCTCGGAGATATGACGCGACTAGCGCCCAAGGCGGATCGCTTGGGCTGTTCCGGGTTTGAGTGTATCGCAAACCAGACTGATAGAACTACCTATAAGACAAGATATGCTCAGGATGGTCGCGCATGAGGTGAGATTGAAGTCGACACTAGATCGAATCCTCTCCTCTGGCGATTACCCATTAGTCGAGGTTTCGGAGCGGCTGGGCGGCGGGGAGCAGCTGAAGATGATCACAAGCCGCTCGTGCACTGAGTAAGTCGCAATTTCGCACGTATGGGGCCGTGGCCTTGGGAACTTGAAAAGGAACGCCCCTTCCAAAGTGTCAGATCGTCCATCTGAAGAGACTGGTTGCGGGGCTACTACGTACTGTGGAATAAATGCTCATTCATGCTCGCCCGTAGGGTGGTATGTAGTAGTAGTAGTAGTAGTAGTAGTAGTGGTGGTGGTGGTAGTTACCTTTTGCCGAAGTTAGTTAGGGGGGAGTTGACGTTGACAAAGCAGGTAAGGTAAGCTCCTCACTCCCCACAACCACCAGCCAACCAAGCACTAACCCAGGCCCGACCTAACCCCACCTCCCTCCTCAGACATCACCCCTTGAATCTACGTGTAAATATAGATAGCCTTAGTTACCCGGTCCCAACTCCCCATTAGGCTATACTACACTAGCAAGCCAGCTAGCCAACATTCGCTTGCGACGACTCCTGCCGTCTATGCTAAATGAAGAATAAGCCTAGTCTAGCCCTTCCCTACTTACTTTACCTCTCCCAGCCGGGGGGGGGAGGGACATGGGCTTGAATATTCGTATTCGTATCTATCTAGCAAAATTCGCACGGACTCGTTTGTCTGTTTGTTTGTTTAGACTGACAGACTGACAGACTGACAGACTGATAGATGTATGGGAAAGTCGCCACAGCGCAATGCATGCATGTGTATATATGCCGACGCCGCATTGACAAGACCTGCGAGGGGGGGGTTGTAGAGCAGGCTAGGGAGCCGAGCGAGGTGGAATCTCCACGTACCATGTACCATGTACCGTGTACCCACTACATATATACATACACCCATACTATGGTAGCCGGGGATGGGTGGTGTTAGCGTGAACACGCAAAAATTCGCATGTACCGCACTAACATTACTTATGCCTGCGACCGTAGTACATACATATGTTACAGAACCGCGCGCACAGCACCGCACAGCACAGCAGAGCACAGCACAGCCCCCCCATCCCGTCCCGTTCCCGCTGCGACGTCCGTGTTATTTTACGTACAATTCGCATAAGTAGCAACAACAACAATCTCCCTCCCTCTTTCTCCCCCCCCCCCGAAAAAGGGAACTAGAATATCAAATAACCAGCGATATAAAACTGACTAGCGAGGAGGAGGAGGAGGACTGGGGGGGGAGATGGAAGGGGAGTGGCGACCGAACGATCAACCCTCCCCCCAGGGACCCCCCCCGACGTAGGGTTTTTCCCTTTTTCCTCTCCTCTCCTCCCCCCACCCCTGAAACTAGCTCAACTAATATAGTTAATAGTTCGGTTTTATTATACTCTGTATAGGGTGGGAAGGTGGGTGGGTGGTGGTGGTGGTGGTGAAGAGTATAGGAACTGGTTCAACCACCTGACGCGTAACTTGCTTGGCTACATGATATTACTGTAGAACTATTACTTGGGTGGGTCTGCGGGGGAGGAGGAGGAGGGAGGTGCTGGGTTTTTTTTTTTTTCCACCCACCCCCCATTTTTCTATTTTTATTTTTTTATTTTTGTTCTCTTTTTTTTTTTGGCTGCTGCTGGTGAGCTAGACTGAACAAAGAACAAAAAGCAAAACAATTACTGCTCATATTTATTTAATTTATTTTTTTTTTTTTGGCTGGTCGGGATTCTGGTCGGATCTGATTGGGTTGGGTTGAGTTTTGTGGGGTTTTTTGTGTGGGGGGTTTTTTTTTCTTCGTTCTTTTTTCCTTTTTCCTCCTCCTCCTGCTGCAGCTGCTGCTGTTGTTGCTGCTACTATGTTGGCAACTCCCGAGACGCGCTAAATCAATGAGTAAGCAAGTAAGTACGGGGTAACTAGGCCAGATGGACCAGGTAGACCAGCTTAGTTACCCGTCGGCATCTCAGCCTTACGCCCTGAAACCGCCGCCGTGTAAATGTACCACACATGTCCGCCATACCACCCCCTCCCTCCCTCCCTCCAGACACTCCAGGTGAATGCGAAGAAAAGAGAATAAAATAAGGTTCCACGGACGGAGTGAGAGAGAGTCTTAGTAATTATGGGCTAGTTGGATCGATCGATCGGGAGGTTGGGGGGGGGGGACGTATGCGTGCGTGTTTCAGCCTCTCCTCTTCCTCTTCATTCCTCCTCTTCTTTCCCGCGCGGGGAAAAATGAAAATGTTGAAATGTAGGAGTCCAGCTTCAGCACGACTTACCTGTACTGTAACAAAACTACCTGCATGGGGGCTACAACAATAGGCTGAAGTCAACGGCCCCGCGACGCGGCCGCGCTAGCCAAAAAAAGAGCATAAAAATACTTGAGCCGCTGCCGCTGCTACCTACACATGTACCCATGCACATACATGCACATGTACTGTATTATGTACATGAACATATGCCCTCGGTGCCTTCCCTCTGTCTGTGTGTGTGTGTGTGTGCCAAAACTCCCGAGGTTTTGGGAGAGAGCGGGAGGGGGAGGAGGAGGAGGATCGGGATTTGGATTTTTTGGCTGCCTGGCCCCCACCGTCCACCTCAGCATTGAACGCCGCCCTTTTTTTATTCCCGGCGAAGGGGCGCTCACATCCACGTTTCGATACACGCGGCTTGAACGCCCCATATTTCTTTTTTTTTTTTTTTTAAGAAAAAAAAAAAAACGTTTGGCTATGGGTAACGTTTTTTTATTTTTTTTTATTTTTTTCCCCCCTTCTATGCCTGAAAAAAAAAAAAAAAAAAATTTGCTGCGTTTCAGGTGCTCAAAAAAGTATCGCTTCGTATCCGGTTAGTTGGTTGATTGGAGGAACTGAGGGGCTGAGCCGCGGATATGCGAGAGAGATAGGGTAAGATGTACATGTACATACGAGAGAGGTACGCGATAACTGATGCTGGAGGGGGTTCTGGCCAGGGCCGAGGCAGGTACGCACAAACACCCGCACCGTCCGCTCTGTTGGAAGCGTGGGGGAAGGGGGGGCTCGGGGCGCCTTCACGTCAGAACCAGTCACAGCAGCTGAGCCCCTCTGCATTATCATTCCCCCCCTCCCCATTATCATCCCCCCCAGCTAGCTAGCTAGCTCTCTGCCGGATATGGCAGTTCTGCCTCGCTAAACTGGGTTTCTGGATCCATGAGCGCATCAAAATCCTTCCCCGGGGGTGGGGGGTGGAAAGGTCGGACTTTTTTTTGGTGTCAGCATTGAAGAAAGATTGGGGCATGTTGAGAATACGCCTGCCGTTTGGGTCGGATGGAATGGGGTGTGTATGGTGTGGGTGTGTTTCACTCTTTCGAGGGCTTTATATATCTCCCGGATTTCCTGTTATTATTACTATTACTGATCGTTGTTGTGGTTTGTGTGGGTTATAGTCTCTGTGTGAGCCTTCTCGAGACGCCCGCTTTTCCATTTTCCTTTCTTCGTTTTTGGTGTTTATCAGGGCTTGTGTTGTGTTTCTGTACGCCGTTGTTCTTTCGCTCTCCGGTCTGGGACCACTTACCCCCCACAATACTTGTGCCCATACCCTCTGAGTGCCTGAACCATGGGTGCTTATGTGTCTGTATGTATAACCCTAACTAAACCTTCTCAACACCTCTTTTTCTTCTTTGTCTTCAGTTTACTAACCAGCCCCCATTAGACCGACCAATGTCATGTAAACTGCAATGCGACAGACATTATTAACGAGAAATTTAAGCCCGATCCAGATGTTGCTGGCATTGGGGTAAGTAATGCAGGGCTCGCTTTACACCCCAGGTCTATAACGGCTGATGCGTAACTGCCAGGTCATCTTTGCCTTCTTCTCGGTTGCGCTCCTTGCGCTATCAACAAGCGCTATCTATCTCATTCTTCAACTTACAAAATTCATGAAGTTTACCGGTGTAAAAACTCTCATGAACCAACAACGAGAGGATATGCTGTACGTTCCATTCTGCTGCAACCCTAACCGCTCCTCTAAATCGTTCCTGCAACCAGTGCCGAGGACCCCCCACCCTCCCGAACCACATGGCCCGATATCTTCGAGGCCATAATCCTCAGCTGCAGCGACCAACAGCTGTTCACCTCGGGTGCCTATGCACTAGCCCTCCGCTACGCCCGAGGTTGCAAGGTCTCTGCGTACCATTACAACATTATCGCCAATATGATGCTCGTTACTTGTGCGACACATCTAATGTCCGTTACCGTGGTCTCTCAATACTGGAAGCATAAATTGGTTGCTGTCTTCCGCGCTATTCTCATCACTTGCCTATATATTGTTACCGGTGTTCTCCTCTCCAACCAGGGTGCGGGATCGCAGCTTCCATGGCCGGCCGATGTACCCAAGAATCATAGCGAGATATACCTTGGTTTTCCCGCTGCGTGTTTCCAAAGCGGCAACACTACATTAATCAACACTCTTGACCGTTCTTTTCGAGGTGGGGACCGTTGGGCTATCGACGTGATCCAAAATTCTAGCCCGAATTCCCGCATTGTAGGCTGGAACTTCTTTATCCTTATGATCCTATGGTATGGCGCTGCGATAATTGCCGAACTCTTCCGTCTCTGGTACCATAATCGCCCTAGCCGCATCCCAAATCATCCGCAAAGCCGGCGAAGGGCCTGGGGCAAGTGGATTGGTCGTGTATTTTGGTTTTATCAGTTTGCGGGAGCGACACTCTCGATGGTCGCCATTGTGTCGAGCTTCAAATACATTCAGCGATTAAGAAATTGGATGAATGAGTCTCCTAGGCTTGACCGGGTGGACGGGACGAACCCTGAGAACGACCCCACTAGTTTTGGTCAACTCGTCCCACTGTTACTGATTTTATTAACAGTTTTTACTGTCCTGCAGCTGATAGGGGGTAAGTTTTTCACCCATTCCATTACTAGGAGGGACTGATTGTGGACTAAATCTATGTGCAGATAAGTTTAACGAGCGCTGGGAAAACATGCGCCGAAATACTACTACGCCTGACCCAGAGATATCGGAAAGCTATGGGTCATTCCAAATGCTATCCTCTCAAGACCTGCCTAAGAGAGCCGCTAGGACCTTCCAAGTCAGTTCCGTGCCCTCAACACCTTTTTCAGAAGTCGATGAGCCAAGATACCAGAAGGCATCGCCCAAGCCACCACCATCGACACCTCCTTCAGAATTAGGCGGAACACAGTACCAAAACACACTTCCAAAGCTACCGTCAACAGCTCCATCAGAATCAAACCTGCTACAAGACCAAAGCACATTTCCAATGCCACCGTCAACACCTCCAAAATCATCATCCACACTTCCAAAAGCACCATCTTTAACGTCACCATCCACACCCCCAAAGGCCACATCTCCAACAACACCGCCATCCACACCTCCAGAGGCAACATCTCCAACGCCACCATCCACGCCTCCAAAACCACCATCCACCTCACCCTCCCAGTAAGCAGACGACATAACCCCCTCCCCCCAACTCGACACACATCTCCGGAGTCCCACCAACCCCGCAAATGCACCCTCTCCCGGGAAAAAGCAGCAGGCTGCCAGCCCCCTCAACCCCAACCCCAACCCCCCCCAGTGTGTAACCAAAACCAACCAATCAACCAATCAATCAATCCACCAAAGAACGAAAAAAAAAATAAACGAACAAAACAACAAAAATTTCTGGCTAGGCTAGTCTGGACTGGTTATTATTATGTATCCTGGGGACTGCGTTTACGTCTTTATTATGCATCCTAGGACTGGATTCATGTCTTTATTATGATTACGCATCCCGAAAAAGTTGAATTTTGCAACTTGGGTGAACCCCCCCCCCCCACCATTTCTATTATTCTGGGATGGCCAGAGGATGCATACAGGAAAATGAAAAGAAAGGCAGGAAATTTTTTTTTTTTTTAAAAAAAAAACCCCTCCTTTTATCCTTATATTTTCCCACCAAGTCACGTTGGAATTAGGGGGCGTTGTTGTTGTTTGCCTTTTTTTTTTTGGGGGGGGGGGGGTGGTTTGGGACGGCCTCAACCAACTTTCCTTTTTTTTTACTTGAAAAAGTCCTTCGGCCTCATGTCGGCCAATCTATCGTTGGGGAAAAAGAATCTATCGGTGTTGTTCTTCTTCTCGTAACCATGGGGGAGGGAGTTGGGTTTTTTTTTGGGTCTTAGCGTTTGTTTGGTGCAGAAACTAGCGTCGTCACTCTCTGATCAATTGGCATCTGTTTTAACGGGGTTTCTTTTTTTTTTTTTTTTACCACGCACGATGCATATTTTTTCTTTTTTTTTTTTTTTTGTGTGTGCCTCCCTCTGGGCGTGCTTGGTCTTGTTGTTGTCAGAATGTCATATGTTGCGGGCAGGAATCGCCCGCGACTCCTCCTTCTGTAGCAACAAATATCTAGAAGACAACCGAAATTGTGTCTCCTATTTGGTTAGCTCAAATCACTAGTCTAGCGGGCGAAAAGTTCCTTCTAACCAAGTCTTTTGGCCAAGTAACCTAACCTTCTCATAAGATACGTAGAGCGATAAGAATAACTAATTCTATGTTTAGTTTCAACACTTGTTGTTGTGGGTAGCACCTTCTAGTTACGTAGAAAGCCTCTGGGGGTCGGTGTTGTGCGGATCGCCCTGCTTCCCTTGCTTTTTTTTCCTCCTTCGTCTGTAGGTCCTGAGCGAGGCTCAAACTGCTGCTTACTGTGTATTGAAGCGACGCGTTTGAACGTGAATTAGAATAGATATGGAGAATTTGTCGAGTAAGTGGGGCCTGGGGTTATGTTTAGAGTTGGGGGTGGCGGGGTGGTGATAAGGCAAAATTGTGCGACATTCTCACTAAAATTTAAACAACATACAACATCTATGCTATCAGATACATATAAATAAAAAATTAGTAATTTTAGTCGTCTAGACTTATCGCATCAAGAGGACTTCCCAAAACACTTTTTTACATGTACTGGTGGCATTGTTGTGCCTTATATTCATTTCTACTGATTTTCTCATACAAAATTTTACTAGCGATTTTCTTATGGAGAACTTAATAACCACACTACTCTATAACAAGACTATACCATTATAATTTTACCCCTCTACAGTAACTATATTCTAAGTGTTTAATATATCCCTAGGAAATTATAGTTCTAGAACATTGCTGTGGGGGTGCTGCGAGTCTGGTCGAGTCTTACAAAATCGCGGCTTTCCCATACAATTTCGCCTATCACCACCCCGCCACCCCCAACTCTAGCTGGGAGACTCTTACGGTACGGGCGATGGCGTGGTGCTGCCATTCTGGATGCTGGGGCGGCTGCTTGCGGTCCTGGATATGGGTTGTACCTGCCTTCTAAAGTGGATGCCATAATCCTGACCATACCATCAAGCCAACACACTGTTAATCAGGGGCATATGTTTCGGCAAGACCTCAACACTCTTTCTTGGCGTCAGACTGTTCCTACCATTCCCTCCGTAGGGTAAATATCCATCCGACACCCCATATGAATGACGTGCCGGTCTGGTACCGGCGCTCCACCGCGCCTGATGCAGGAAGACCCCGTGGTGGGGAAGTAGAACTCACGGGGAGTTCGCTTGAGGTAACTTTGTTTTCCCGTAGAGTGTTCTTGCCTGATGAGCTCCTGGTATTTGTGTTACCTGTCCCTGTTAGGGACTACCTCTGCTTCTCTCTTGGAGTGCGGGTTTTTGCTAGGAGAACAAACTGCACTTGAGCCCTTACGTGACTTGTCGCGGTGAAATCAACGCAGTTGAGAAAAAATCACACGACTCACCGTACATGATAACTAAGACATAGGACAGACCTGCACATAAATTATCATCAGCGCTGAGCATATTAAACACGCGCAGAGAGACGTATAACTCAAAATGAAGTAAAGAGCAAGTAGGGGGAAGAAAGAAGGGCGTAAGGAGAGAGTAAGGGGAAGTAAGAGAGAGTGGCAGGAAGCAGTGAGGGAGTAGTGAGGAAGCAGAGGAGGTAGAGATGGGAAGTAGACCAGCGGGAACTTATTCCGAAAGGGGTCATGTGGAAGCTCGAAATTAGGGACTAAAACCCTGTTACCCTATTACCCGGCCCCGCTTTGGGTTGCCGCTGACTTTGGAGCTACTGGGAGAATAAGAAGACAATTAGGGACCTGTACCAAAAAGTGGGAAAGCACGCCCGCTTGTTGTCGATGTGGAATGGATGGTGGGCGAAAGCAATACAGAGCAGATTAGCTCGACGATATATACCCGTAGTTATCGGTTTCTCCAATATACCCCAGTCATGAAACTCGTGGCGTCTCATACCTCGTTTCATATCTAGACCTTGGCACTGTCACATGACAGATTGACAGCATGTGCTTGGACAAGTTACTGACACGGAAAATCTAGATGATCCGCGCTTGGCTATATTGAAAAGCACCGAATATTGCTAGAGAACCTGTTCGAGTGCAGGAGACCCATCCCCAAAAACAGGCGAATATCGCTGCAGAGGGGGGGTTGGCCCTAGGTGGCTATCGTAGCTCCCATGTCCACTAACGACACAGTCGAGTTGCGCTGCAGAAATCTTGCGCTACAAAGAATTGCCGCGCGGTGAGAATATGGGTAGCGCGGCTCAACCTCGAGCCCAGGCTCTTACTATCGCACTATAAGAGTAGGGTATATGCACTCGACTGTATTCTTGCAGCGTGACTCGACCACAGTCAGTCATCGCCCCTACGCCGGCTAACGCCATTTTCATAAAAGACATCTCGTCCGATTCACGATCTTGGCCGACTTGCTCTCACCATATCCGCCTCTGCACCTGCCACCGGTAGTCAAAACAGTATCGTTAAATGTTCTAACTGAAGGTTCGAAAACGTTGGGGGGTGTTGGATTTGGATGGTCGCAATGATGTAGATAGGTCTAGTTGACATGAGGATGTGGAAGAGAAGATGGAGGGAGAAGAGTCCTCGCAGCTATGAGGCTGCCAAGATAGGGAGCAACGCCCATTTTCAACAGAGGACACCCTAAAGAGCCCAAGGCAGCCAACTCCTCCCCAGGAAGTTTGACAAGTGAGAGCTCACTGATGGCTTGCTAGAGAAAATGGCTCAACCATTCAAAAAACTTACAAGATCCTACCAACAGTCTCTATATCAAGAGAAAAAATAAAAATAAAAAATAAACTCCACCCCTTAATAAATCATAAATGCAATAGTCTTTGGGGAGTTTCCAAAAGCCTTAGCGGGTAGATAAGGGATTTGTATTTGCTAAGTTGAGATTTGATGATAGGTTACTAGAACCCTATAGGTTGTGTGGCACTAGTCCATAGGATAACTTACCTCTTAAAGATTAGATGAATATGGATTTTTCCTATAACATTGTCAAGAGGCTGCAGCAATGCTATGCAGCAGGATAGCTCAGCGGGATTTCCATTACTGTATTTAGTTGATCGGCTAAGCCTTAGAAGGAGGCCAGCGATCAGTTCTTCTATATACTAGAATAGACTCTCTTACCTCTTACCAATATACCTGTCAGGAGGCTAAATAGCCTCCAGGGAGGCAACTAATTGTAAAACCTAACATGCTACCGACGCAGACCGCGCACAATACCAGGACCCCCAGTCCCTACACGGCTCAGGGTCTCTCCTAGTGGAAAGCCTTCAGCCCGAAGCCTAGAGAAGAAGCTACGGGCTAATCCGATTTTCCATTCCAATGCGCAGGCCCGGGCATAAATACTCAGCCCCTTTTCGTCAGTTCCACCTCTTCCCCTTTTCCTTCCCTCCATACCAGTGTCTACTCGTTAATGATAACTACTCCTACATATGCGAACCCAGCCCCCATAGACATCGATCGATAATCAAGAAGAAGTCAAAAAGTACTTTTCCACCCCCGTGGCGGAGTCCCAGAGCCTGACCGTCTGGTCCATGGATGCAGACACCACCAGCTTACCGTCTAGTGAGAAAGCCACGGCATAGACTCCATCTCCGTAGCCCCTGAGCGTGTGGCGCACCTCTCCCGAAGTAGTGTCCCAGAGCTTGACAGTCTTGTCCAAGGATGCAGACGCCACCAGTTTGCCGTCTGGTGAGAAGGCCACGGCTTTAACCGGACCTGAATGGTCCTTGAGAGTTTGGCGCTCCGCGCCCGTGGTAGAGCTCCAGAGCCTGACCGTCTTGTCTCTAGACGCGGTTGCCACCAACTTGCCATCCGGCGAGAAGGTGACGGCATAAACCCGGCCAGTGTGGCCGTTAAGTTTATGGTATATCGTTCCCCTGGAAGGGTGCAAGAGCGTGACTATCCAGCCCAACAATGTAGACGCAACCAGCATGCCGTCTGGCGAGAAGGCCACGTTGTAAACCCGGCTCCAAACCGGACGGCCCAGAAGCGTGCGATGCACCTTCCTTAGGGTAGTGCTAAAGAACACGCTCCCACCCACTCCCTCCTGGTACTCTCTGATACCCCTGTCGGTCATTATCTGGCCAGCCAGAGAGAAGGGGATGGCATAGAAAAGGTTATCCTGACCGGAATCGCTCGAATGGCCCTCAAGTCTGTACCACTCCTTTCCTGTGGCAGAGTCCCCTAGCCTAATCGTCCCCATCGCCTTCGCATAGTATTCATCCACAAGAACGTCATTCATCAAGGTCGCGTGGTAGACCAGCCGGAAGGCTACGGCATAAACGAAATCTGGCTGGACGTCGAGCGTGTAGCATACTTCTCCTGTGGCAGGGTCCCAGAGCTTGATCGTCTTGTCCCAGGATGCAGAGGCCAGCAGCTCGCCACCAGGGGAGAAAATCACAACATATACCCGTTGCGAATGGCCTTTGAGCGTGCGGTGCACCGCTCCCGTAGCAGAGTACCAGAGTCTAACGCTGTTGTCCAATGATGCAGCCGCCACCAACTTGCCGTCCGGCGAGAAGGCCACAGCCGAGGCCCCACTCGAAATGCCCTCAGGCGTGCGGGACCCTACGCCCGGAGCCTTCTGTTTATCCTTTAGCATGAACGCATTGTCGCTAGATGCGGACGCCACCGTCTCGTCATAGACAGTCACGCTTGTAGCATCTTTTACTAGCCAGGGCATGTCGGGAGGCTCTCCAGTGGACGCCGGATTCTCTAGGGTATTTGGGTTGGGTGTGGCGGCATCAACAGTGCTCCAACGGGCCGATGCCTCTGTTATCGGATATTCCAGAGGCATCTTTTCCCCTGTTATAGGACTGTGGCAATACCAGTTTTCATCAGCCGAATTACAGCAGGCTGAAACTTGACTTGATGGTCAGAGATACCTTTGTATTTTAGAGGATACCGCTGGTAATGATGGTAATGATGGTTTTTGACGTTCGATCCAAATGTGTGATAGGGCATCTTTTGCAGTTAAACGGTCCTTTGGTATCGGAGCCATTAAGCTATTTAGGAAGTCGCAGCCTTCCTTACTAACACCATGTGCCTGGAGTACCTCTACTGGAAACGGTGAGGCTCCTTTGACATATGCTTTCAAGGATCTGACGGGGAAAGGCTGCTCTCCAGTCAAAGCCCGAAAAGCAATCTCGCCGAGTGACCAGATATCAACAGCCAGAGTGTATTCGCCCCCAGCCTCAGAGTTATAATCGCCAAAATAGCCATGTTGTGCAAGTACCTCTGGTGCAAGGAACCCAGGTGTACCACTGAAGGTCCGAAGGGCTGTTAGACCCTCTCCTACTCGCTTGCTGATTCCAAAATCACCGATTTTCACCCACCAATCTGGACCTCCAGACTGCACCAGAATGTTCTGCAATCCTCAGCAGCAGCTAATCAGGATATAAAAGGACGCACAAGAAGCTATTGCTATGTAGGGTAGATATTTACTCACAGCTGGCTTCAAATCCCGATGGGCAAACCCGTTATTGTGCATGAATGATAGGCCCTCTAAAACTTGGAAGGTGATCTGCTGTGTATCTATCTCTAATAATGGCGATGAAAGGTAGTTTTGAAGATCACCAAGGGGAAAGTATTCCATAGCAATAAACACACATTCAGGACTCTCATACCACCCAAACGATTTCACAAAGCACATATTATACTGCCTTTTTCATGAACATCCAGCAGCTGTGCCATAAGTGAGCAGACGAGCATACCTTTTGGTGAGAGAATTTAGCTATAGCTTCCAATTCACGCCCGTAATCAATAGCACCAGACAACTTCACATTCTTCCTTATCTCTTTGACGGCTCTATACTTGTCTTCGTCATTGCCTGCGGTTAACTTCTCCAGCCACACGGTTCCAAAAGTACCAGTACCAAGATTTCTACACCTCTCCCAATGCTCTTCTTTCCTCATTCTTCGTTCACGAGGGTTAGCTCCAGAGACATGATAGACGTGTTGTGTGTAATTCCCGTAGAACGTGGTCTCGAGTTTCGAGTCTTGGACGAGATCTGAGACTGGGGGCATCGTGATCGTAAGATATCAGCCTCGTGTAGAAAGCCACTGACATATGGCTAGGCGAAGGCCCCAGGAACAGCAAACCCCAGTCGAGCGGATACGTCTAGATGCTGGAGAGTCGCATGGGCATCATTCACGATGGTTTCAGGTCGATTGTCGGTTGGGTAGAAAGAACAGCGCAGCCGAACCAAAGGAGATGAGGCTCCGCCAAGACAGCAGCGCGACTGTACACCGTCCAATCTCAGTCTCTGGAACTCTGTAATGGCCCTCCGCCATTGCTGTATATTCTAGAGAGCGAGGAGAGCTGTTGTAAGTTTCGCGGCAATGACTGGATCGATTGCTGACTCGAGAGACTAACTAGTTCTTGCAGACGGCCAGAGGTCGTCCATCAGCGGGAGGAAAGGGGTGTAGGCCTCCACTAGGGTCTCTGCCTTCGCCGGGGTCACCTTCGGCGGCACTGAGGCACGGCCTCTCGGTGACGCTAAGGCGCCATCACGGTGGAACTGCATGTAGAAAACAGACTAATTAGCACGTGAGGACAAAGGGGAATTCTGGCGACTCTTATAGTTACTCGGAGTCCCGGCGACGTATATGCACCAGGGTGCCAAGGTAGGCGCAGGACGCGTATATCGTACCTGTGGCGGGGAACCACTGCAGAATGATGGCGTGCACTCCTTTCAGGTACTGTGGATTTACTCAATCAGCCAGTTCCAGTCATTCTTAGCAGTGGCGACGTCTCTCCCAATCAAACGTCCCTTGTTCAAAGCTTTCGTTGTTGGGAAAATAGCGAACAATTAGGTTTCGTTGACTAAACCGCTCCATATAAAGTTCCGTGCTAGGCGGCCGGGGCCACCCCAATGCATCCCTCAATGCATCCCTCAATGCATCCCTCGCCTCACCTCTTTGACAACATCACTCAAACCGTCCAGCTATCGCTTCTCACCAATCCTTCGTCATGTCTACCCCTACAGAGTGCTTAGCCCTCTGGAAAGAGCAGATTGCGAAAGGCATTGAGCACTAAACGGCAGGGTAGAGGCTACCAGGGACATATGGCCAATCGGGCGGCATACTTCAACCGGTTGCAAGAGAGGGCGGACAATGCGTTATCGTGAAGGTTGTTCTTGGAGTCAGTTCGAGATGTGTTGTTCTACCCATATGAGAGGGTTTTTCCATACACATGACCCTCTTGACTCCGCGCGCCACGGTGTTATCCACCCGATGTTACTACACCTTATTCCCCGGCCCACACACAGTATGCACGAGATACGGCTCCAACTAAGTCAGCGGATCCGAAGAAATTGATTGCCACGATGGACTATAATAACAGCCCCGACCACGGTAAACTTGTCACTGTCATGGAACAGACCATCGCCCCCTTTGGCTTCCCATTGGAAGGCATCGGATTAGTGGGATCTACCGTATCCTCGCAGGAGCATCTGGACTGCAGCCAGACCAACTCGACCCTAAGACTGACCACATACTTCTTTCGGCCAATATCCTCAGCATCAACAATAATGCCTAACCTAGGGTACATCTTTTTTGAAGCCGCAAGGCCAATTTCCCAAGAGGAGAACGAGTCTGGCAATTCGGAAACCGGAGGCTTCACCCCCCCCCCTTCATTTATCAAACTTAAGGGATCATGGGAACTTTCCTATATCCCAAGCACTACGATGGGACCTCCACCACAACTCCCAGTGCCACAACACCCCGCTCTTGAAGTTCAAAGCTCGGTTTCGACTCGACGTCAAGCTGCTTGACGCTCTGTCCCACTCAGGAGGCTGATGGGGTACTCGCTCGCTATAACAAAAGTCTACACGTTTAACTCTATAGTTTAGAGCTGCAACGATAGCGAATAGGACCCAATGTGAGACTAGCTTTACTACAGAGGCAAAAAGTCTCAAATAGTCAACCCCCCATAGAGAGAGGTTTTTTTTTTTTTTTTTTTTTTGCAACCCCTAACCACACCCAGTGTGTTTTTGCATTTCACAATACTGCCACCGGCTTAATTCCATAAACCCAACCTCCCGCATCTAGACTGTAGTGTCCACTACAATCCAAGTCTTTTCTTTCTTTTCTGAACATTCATCTCCTCCTACATAGTAACCTTTCACTTCTTATATTATAGATACGCCCAAGCTTCTTAGAATATTGTCTCGTAGCACGTCTCCACCCCCAAGCCAATACGCTCACGCACGAGATAGGAATAACTACCCTCATGCATCAACTTACAAGATGCAGCACAAGGCCTTCTCGTTGCCATTGACGTATGAGGGGCTATCTACGCAGCCAGCCTTGTCGATACACCAACACACAAAGGGAAGCTTGACCAGTTGGAGAAGGGCGCATATCAAGCCCAAACAAGCACAAGTCCGGACCACAACAAGCACTAAGTCCAGACCACAACAAGCCCCCCCTCCTTTGCTAGA
The DNA here is from genome assembly GCA_021527025.2 of Geoglossum cookeanum. Taxonomy (NCBI): domain Eukaryota; kingdom Fungi; phylum Ascomycota; class Geoglossomycetes; order Geoglossales; family Geoglossaceae; genus Geoglossum; species Geoglossum cookeanum. Next base: position 5,466 of record JAJDFF020000369.1, on the reverse strand, counting down.
GAAACACTTATTCACCTACTTACTCACTCACTCAACCAGAACCACATATCTACACACATACATACATATCCAAAAGCAACAAATAAACAAACAACAACTGCTTGTTTCCCTTTCAACCCACCCATCCCCCTTCTCACCACCACCGAGCCCAAGGCTCTCTCTCTCTCTCTCTCTCTCACACACATACACATACACACATACATACCTGCAAAAAAATTAAAAATTAAAGATTAAAAAAAAAAAAAAAAACTTATCCTTAACTATCCACCTCATCCCCCTTCTATACATATATATATACACACACGCAGAACACATACACATACACACACATACACATACAAACTTATCCCCCTATTTTTTTTTTACCCAAGTCTCTCTCTCTCTCGCCCGCCCCCTTTTTTTTTTATATATTTTTATATATGTTTTTTTTTTCCCCACCCAGCCACATCTATTCCCCCCCCCTCCCCCCGCTTATGCATAGTATTACCACCAGCTCGAGAAGTTAAAAAAACACACTGGAAAAATACACAACAAACATTAAAAAAAAAAATAAAAACACAAAAAAAAAATAATATCTCTTTTATTAGTTGGTGGTGGAGTATTATTTAATCGTCAGTTGAAAAAAATGGAATAAATAGTTATGAATAAGTTCAGTTTAGTTTGTGGTAATTTTTTAACTGTCAAGATTCCTCTCTTTTCTTTTTTTTTTCTCGTGCCAACAACTTATCCACTTGCCCATCCGAGAGAGAGAAAAAGAGGATTGGTCTATCTATCTATCTGTCTGTCAACCCACCTATCTATCTATTCGTCTATCTATCAATCTAAATTATCTATCCTATCAATCTATGCACTTATCAAAACCAAACCCCCCTCAACCCATCCCCCCCCCCCCACCGAACCCAAAAAAACCTTAAAAAAAAAAATCCAATCTCGCCAACTCCATCCCTCCTCCATCCCCTCCACCCACCACCCAAGATCTCAAAACCCAAAATCCAACAACCCAATCTAAAAAAAACTCTAAAATCTTAAAAACCCAATCTTAAAAAAACCGAAAATCTTAAAATCCAAATCTAAAAAACCCAATCTAAACAACCCGCTCACAAAAAAAAACCCGGATATACCATGCCATACCATGCCCACATCCGCTATGACGCCCCCTAAACCATGCGAAAACCGCTATGGCCCCCCCCCCTCTACACTTACCTCTCCCACTTAAAAATAAAAAAACAAAACAAAACACTAAACAAACATAAAAAAATATCATCTA
>JAJDFF020000368.1:0-32267 GCA_021527025.2 Geoglossum cookeanum | reverse complement strand
TCCCGACCCTTTCCGAATTCGCCCGTCGCGCCCAGCGCAATCCGAATGTTCTGTTCGTGGTCTATGACGATGCGACGGGTGAGCACCTGACCCGCTACATAGAATCACAATCGATTCAGAATTTGAGGTTGATAACACATGGCATCGTCTCATCACCATCGTGCATCACGGCTATACAACCTTGTTTCATTTGTACAATGGTAACGTAGTGGGATTGCAGGAGGAAGAAAATGAGTAAGACATTCAAAGAACGTGAGCGGGAAGCCTACCTAAGCGGCACACCATTCGACCCTGAAGTGATGCAGCTTATCGAAGCTGGGGAGAGAATCCCCACATCCATGGGTGATATTGCCGCAGGTTTTCCAGACGAATACTTTCTAGATGAAGTATTCCGAGAGCTAGACGACATCATCAATGGTCCTGTGCGGGGCGTTCATTCTCGCCTTATGGGCCTTCGGGAGACCCTCGAAAGGGTAAATCAAGAGATGCTTGTATCTAGTGAGTATGGTCGTGATGAACTGGAAAAGCTTCGCGGCCAGTTAGGAATCTAACGTTTACACAATGTTACAAATTCAGGTGTCCAAACGTTCAAAATCTAGGGTACACTAGCCCCGTCGAAACAAATTTTTAGGAGAAAGATCATGCAAGAGAAGTCCACCGCTAACGTTTTCTGGTTCTTTGCCACTGTTATCAGCTTTTTTCTTGGTGGTCCTATTCTGGCTTTCATTGCAGCCATCTGCTGGATTTGCGCCGCTGGGCGCACTCGCAAGCACAATGCAGCGGTACGCGACAGGCGCCACCTCGAAATGATGATCGCGACGGCGGCCGGCGGCCGGCGCTAATGCGTCAGCCGATGGTAGTGCACTTGGCACAGCGCAATTGCGGGAGGCGCGCAGTGCGGGGCCACTTGTCAACCACAGACGAAAGCAAGGTCACTTGCGGGCGATGCCTCAGAGCCATCCGATTTTCAAAACTCAAGGAAACAAAATGATTACTTTCTCTGCTAGCTTTGTCAACCAGTTTGTGAAAAAGCACCCTGAATTGCGTTACGGCCAAGAGTTCCATCAATGGGCACGTTTAGAGCGCATTTGTGGAAGCGATAAAGCTTGGTGTGACAGGCTCTATCAACTGGATGGCACGGAAGCAATTGATGAAATCGAATCACGAATCGACTTCACACAATGACTGCCCTTCTAGCTTTCTGGTTCACACTGATTTGCCTACTGGGGTTTGCCCTAGGGTGGTTTCTTAAACAGGATGGTTTTGTATGAGCGTATTCCTTTACGTACTCTGGTGTTTCTTTCTCTTTTGTGTGGGATTCCTTGCGGCCAAAGTCTGTAACTTCATTGAAGATTTTTGGAAAAACTAGCTAAATGTAACAATGTGTAACAACAGTGCCAAGCTAGAAAAACCACTGTAGAATTCAATCACTGACAAACAAAGTGCAGTACTCGCAACAAACTAACATAGGAATTAAAATGTTCTCTTCTAACAAGCCCGTCAAGATGACTTCGCAACGTAACAACGGCGAGCAACGTGATGCAAGCCGTTCCAAGGATGCCAAGCAATCGGACAAGGACCGTGAACAAGCCCGCCGCAATAAGCGCGATTGGGAGTAAACAAAATGTCTTGGAATGATGGTAATCTTTTGCTCAATCGTTATGAGTTCCTCGCGATTGATGAATCTGTCCGCGCCCTAAAGGATGCAGGATTCCGGGCTATGCTCATCTTGGCGCCGGAAGACACCCCCACACAGATGGTTACATTCACTGAAAACGCTGATGGGGTGGTGAACATCGATGTTCACAATTCTCGTACAGGCGGGATTCGCACTGAATCGAGCGACAGCTACGAAAAGTGGCGTGGGGAGTACGTTGAATCTTACGACCTGTAGCCCTTATAAACAGTTACAAATTTTTACAACTTCGTTCGTTGCAAGCCTAGAAAGTCAGTGTAGAATTCGTTTCAGGCAAGCAAATTAGCCTACCGTTACAAACTTCACTTAAGGAAATTTCTCATGACGCAAAACATCACCCTGTCCCTCGCACAAATTGCAGCCGTTACCACCCTCGCCAAGAGCCGCAAGCTTTCCACAAATGCTCTGCTGGAGGCTGCAAAGATGGCAGTTGCTATGCAACCCGCTCCAACCCCTCGCGCAACCCGCCAAGCTGGTGAAACCTCGACGGCTTTCCGCGACGCTGTTGTCGATAAGTATGAGACGACCCTTAAGGGCAAGAAGCTGACGTTTGCCGAAGTTGCACGCATGTTCAATCTCGACCCGGCAAATGCCACGAACAACCTGAAGTGGCTCAAGGAACAAGGTAAGATCGCTTACGATGTGGTCGGCAAGGGTGAAAAGGCCCCCGGTATTCGCGGACCCCGCCCGTCGCTGGTTGAATTCAAGTAATCCTAGTGGATAGGCTGGGAGAAACATTTCTTTACAATAAATAGGTTGACTGAGCGGGGAGAATCTCTAGACTAGGCAACAGACAAGAGGAAATTGTCTACTTTTTCTTAACTAATGAAAGGAAATTGTATGTCGCAATCTAATGTCTCTGTGTTGAATGCTGATATCTCGTCCGCTATCGAGGCGTTTGCCCGTAGCCGCAATGTGAGCGTAAAAGCTTGCCTTGAGGCTGCTGCTATCGCATTGGTAATGCAGCCTTTCGAGGCTGACAATGAGGACATTCTCTCTGCACCTGTTCCCGCTGCGCAAGCTGCCCCGCAGGTGGCCCCATCTGCCCCACCCGCAAAGGCTAAGCGCGTAGCGGCACGACCAGCGCGTGAAGCTGGTGTGAAGTCGCAAGAGTTTCGCGAGAAGATCATTGCAAAGGCTCCCGAGCTTCGCGGTAAGCGCCATACGTTCGCCGAAGTGGGGGCACTGTTTGGCATCGATGCCCCGAACGCGACAAACAACCTTAAGTGGCTGCTTAAGAATAAGAAAATCAATTACCAAGTGGTGGGGCATGCGACGAAGGCAGCAGGGGCTAAGGGGCGCGCGCCTGCCATCATCGAATTCGTGTGATGCTGTTACACATTATTACAACTAAAGGGGCCTTGAGGCCCCTTTTTCTATTGTAGAATAGCATCATCTTAAACAAACGGAAGCTAGACATGCTTAATATCAAACGCTCAATGGTCCCTTCGCTGCTCGCTCGACACAGCGGGAAGTATTTCTCTTGTGAATTCGTGAAGAAAGATGGGTCGCTACGCTCCTTGCATTGCCGCATCGGCGAAATCAAGGGCCACGATGGTCTCAACCCAATTGCCCACCTGACACAGTATGTCACCGTGACCACCACGGAATCCGGCAAGCTGGAATTCAAAAACGTTAACGTCCACACCATGAGCAATCTCAAGATTGCCGGGGCTCAATATAACATCGTCGATTAAGGAACATCATGGGATATATCTTCGGATTCAGTCTTTGGATTAGCGGTGTGCTGTTCGGTCTAGGCATCGCCGGTAAGGTTTTTGGTGTACTCTGAAAGGACATTCGCAATGAACAAACAAAAGGGTTATACGCTGAGTGAACTGCTGTCGTTGCTGTTCACGTTGAGCTTCTGGGGTGTAATGGGCTACGTGGCCTGCCATTTTCTAATGAAGTGGTGGTGATTCTGGCGAATGTAACGATCTGTAATAGCTACACAAACATCAATTTCTAGGTTATAATTTCTTCACTTTCAACACATAGGACACACTGAAATGAACAAGCAACGTAAGGCATATCACAAGGCATTCCAAGCAAAGCACCGCGAACTGTGGTTGCTTCAACGCCTTGTCGCTAGCGTGATTATTGCTTGAGGCTAGGAACATGAGTGAATCTCTCCAAGCTTTCTACGATGCCTATGCGGCATGGCTTCGAAGCGGTGCGGATGACTACCGCTCGCCGTTTCGTAGAGGCTTCGGCCTTTGCCGCAATCTTCTCTACTGGGCGTCCTATAACAACATCCGTGCGGGCGGTGAATTGGGCCACGAATTGCGCCAACAGTTTGTTCATTTTCTTGGTGAAAAGATTGACAAAGAGTACCCGTTCAATGGTGGACAGGATTGCTACTCTTATGAACTAGTCAACGATATTTGTCACCTCAATGAAGCCCGCAGGGCTTGGGTGTTTTTCCGTATGACAAAGGAATAAAAATGAACGAAATTCTTCAACAGTTCTACGATGAAATCGGAGAATGGATTCTCAGGGGTGCCGCTGAAGGGGATGTTAGTATCTTCGATAACACCGGCCTTTGCAGTAACTTGCGAAACTTCATGTACCGTAAGCGCGTGACGTACGGATTTCAGCTGGCAATCGCGATAGAACTCGAATACCAATTTCGTGAAGCGGGATTGAATCCTGAATACCCGTTTGATGACTATCGTGGCTTTAGCTACCGTGATTCCATGCGTGCGGGGACACTCTATGACAATCCCCTTCGCCGTGAGTGGGTATTCTTGCACATGTCCAAGGGATGCTATAATTCAATCTCCAATTAACCAACTAGGAAATATCACCATGAAGAATCGTAAGCAAGCTATCATGAACGCCATCCAATCCGCTAAGCGCGACGAATGGCTGTTGCAACGCCTTGTCGCGAACGTTCTGAACAAGGGGAATGTTTAATGGGGTACGGATTCGTTATCTCCAAGGAACATGCCTACAAGGTGAAGGAGAAGGGTGAATACCCTTGGCCTATTCGTAACCGCTCTGCATGGAATCCGGGGGAAGATGGCAGTAAGCGAACCATCACTCTTTTCACTGATGATGTTCTTACGAAAGACCCTGAAACGGGACTTTTCATGAAACAAACTGGGCTCGTATGCTTCGGAATTGTGTTGCAAGATCATGAAGTGGAAATGTGGGGGCACGATATCTCCCTGCAAATTCTATGACCTATCAACGTAATGAAACACCAGAGCCCTTGGCCGCTGGCGGGTTTGTTGTTGGTGGCCGTTATAACTGGAAATACCAGTCCGAGCGCCTGATTTATTTGGGCCATAACTGGAGTGGTAATGGTTATTGGCACCAATTTGCTAAAGTCGAAGCACCTGCTAAAGTGTGGTGTGAAGTGCTGACTCAAGACCTCGAATGTTTTGAGCGGACACAGGATCACCACATTTGAAAAAGCTAGCGCTGCGCGGAAATCAAATCCAAGTGGGTGATGTACTTACTGGGGTTTGGTTCTTTCCTAATGGACGGGGCAAAGTAGTTTCACTACACCCGTTCGAAGGGAGGACAAAAGAGTTTGCAGGGGAGGGCAGTCAGATTGCAATCATTAAAGATTGTTCTTACAAAATGTCCCTCCCTGCTATTGATTGGTTTATCGTTGAGAGGGGATAAAATGTTTGAAGAACAATTCCTGAAGAAGTTTTACAGTAAATACCTTGAATGGGTGGCTGATGGTTGTCCTGATACCAACCCTTATGGGTTTGAGAAACCTCAAGCGCTGTGCTGGTTGTTGTTTGCTTTTGCTCGAAAGTTTGGCCTTGACGGACAGTCATGTATGGACCAGCTCAGGGAGGAATTCAAAGCCGCTGGTTTGGATGTTGCCTATCCTTTTGACGATGGTGATTGCAAAAAGTTTATATTCTCCCAACAGAATTTGACATTGCATGATAATCCCAAGCGCATCAAGTGGGCCACTGACCACGCGCTGTGAGCTGTGCTATAATGCTTACACACTATCGGAATTCTCTGATAGTGTGTATTCATAAGCTATAACTTATAAGGAAAATTTATGTTACTCAATCGCTTTCAGGCTGATGGTGTGATCGCAATGGCTAAGGAATTCTGGAATTTTTCGATGCTTACATCGCGAATCGGAGTTGATATTGGTATTGTTGCTAACTTCACACTGTTTCCGGCAAATATCCGAATCACGCGGACGGGGCAACCTGATGAAAATTTCCAACTGATTGAAGATATGCGCATCGCGTACCTAGGCGTTACAGCCTAACCTTCAGCCCCGCCCCGCACGGGGCTTTTTGCTGTGTAAGATGTAACAGTGTGTAACGGCGGTACGAGGATAGAAAAGCTGTGTACAATAGCGCCACTGACAACAAAGGATGTTCCATGACTAAAACGTTTGACCTCGAATACATTGAACAAGGGCTGTTCACTTGCTTCGTTCCTATCTCCAAGGATGGGGAGGCAGCTTGGAACGAACTTGCAAAGCACACACAAGGGACGGGCAAGGTGTTGGCGGTGCACCAGAAAGCAACGTTGAGTATGCTCCGTGCTGCTGGGTATTCTGTTCGCAAGGCGAAGCCTATCGATACAAAAGACATCGATTTCGACAAGATGTTGAATGAACTGACCGACCTATAAACACTGAGCGAGATAACAAAATGTTTACTACAGTGATTGATTTGCTGCTAGAATACCTGTTAGAATCTCGCTATGTTATTCTTATCGCGGCAACTGCCGTAATCTACAAACTAAGGAGTGTTAGACATTGAAACCGTTTGATCTTGAGAAAGCCAAAAGGGGTGGTCGCATCATTTTTCGCACTGGCGCACCCGCATTCTTTGGTGCACACTTGCCAAAAGCAAGCCTTGCAAGTCGTGTTGTTGTGACAGAAAACAGTGGGAGCATCATTTCACTGTATGAGAATGGAAAATGAAGATGATTAAGATTGCAACGTTGTTGGCTGCTGGTGTCGCTGCGGCTTTCCTACTGTCCACGAAGGCCAATGCAGCCGATGTATCGTTTGACACGATTGGTGTGCATGTTGGTAGCAAGCATTCCAATAACAATAGCAATTGGAATAACGATAACCACGGCCTCTATGGTGTGTGGAAAGCTGATGGCATTTCCCCGTGGGTTGATGGTCGGTATGTCCTCGGCACCTACTACAATTCCATTCGCAAACAAAGCTACTACGCTGGCCGCGTGCTAGAATACCAAATCAATAACACCGTGAGTGCTGGTGTGATTGTTGGTGTCATCACGGGCTATGAACGTAGCCCCCTGCCCATGGTAGTTCCTAGCGTGGCTGTCGGCGTGACAGACAATGTTAAGGCCCGTCTTAGCGTAGTCCCGAAGACTGCAAAGGATGGTGCTGCTGCGATTCACCTCTCGGTTGAATGGAAATTTTGAAATGATCAAAGACAATGACTTTGCAATTGTTGAATTGGTTGACAAGCGTGGGTGTAGTATCGAGGAACTTTGTCTAGAATTCTCCCAAATAGCCTATGCTAATGTGATTGAATACAAGGGTGTTACCTATGTCTACAATCCAAACAGGCAACGTAGCTTCAGGGATGCTCGCAGTCGTTTTGCATTCCAAGAAACCACTATCCGAAAGATTGATTAAAGGAAGAGCGCAGGCTACTCGGCTTGTAATTTACAAATTGTTACATCTACGGCCCTTGGCGGGGCCGTTTTCATGTGTAGAATACTCCCATTGATTCAACGAACAGAGATAGAGAATGCGTAAACTGATCGGAAAAGGAAGTTTCACCCGCGCTTACCAAGTGGCATCTACTGGTGGGAATGCTGATGTAGAGATAATCTCTACATGCGCTTCCAAGGAATGCTATGCAATGTTTGCACAGAGTAATCCTTTGGCCCCCGAGATTGAACGTGCGGAGTATAGTGATACATTCAGGATGCCACTCTATCCGAAAGTGAAGGCCCCGAAGAAACAATTGAATGGTGACGCTTATCACCTCTATCGTGAACTGAAAAGCCCTAAGCTGATGGGTAAGGATATGTTCGAATTCATTGAATGTATTGATCAGAATGTACGTATCCCCGAAGATACTCGGCAAAACATTATTGAGCTGGCTGAAGCTGTAGGCAACGGTATTGACCCAGCCAATATGAGATTTGAAATCTCTCTGCGCAACATTTCCCATAAGCCTAATGGTGATCTGGTGATGTTGGATTGTTTCTTTGACATCAAAAAGGTTTGGAAAAATTAAAAATGATTACTTTTATCCCTGATGAGGGAAAAACAACGGATTGGTTTACGGATGGAACGCCCCCATACCATGCAGGACTTTACAATGTCTCATGTCGAAAGAAAGACCAAACAGGAAGATATTGGGCGCGGTGGGACGGATGCCGGTGGTATATGGCCGACCGGAATCCCCATGGTGCCGCCCGGATGAGTTACCCCGCAAGCGAGTGGGATGTTTGGCATCGCGCGGGCTCATGGCGCGGCCTTAACTACCGTCCTGAGAGTTTCTTCACTTGGTAGCTACTATCAGCAGGATACCCGAGCAGCCAAGCAAGAAACATCTTTGAGGGTGTAGTGCAAGATTGGGCAGTAGCAAACGTATGTAAAGATTCGTAAGCACTGCGCAGCACGCCACGAGTGTGCTATACTCTCCCCACTGAAACAATTTCTTTAGGAACGATCATGCAAATCCTCACTACTCTGCCCGCTGGTGTCTCCGAAGCCCTTGGCGGAATGCCGTTACATTACAACAAGGCAGCATTGTGCAAAATCTTGGGCGGAAGCTTCATTGTCTATGACTTTGCATTTGCTCCGGGATACAACAACATTTTGCACAATGCGCAAGGACTCATCCGCCTGATGATTAAGGACAAAGACCCAAAAGGGCTCAAGGAAGATGATCCGGTTGAGGTGGATGCATTGCTTTACGATTACCATCTGAGGAATGCGGGCATCAAGTGGCGCAAGATCAACGCAAAGAATCTTGCCGATGCAGAAAAGAAAATCGTAGCGTGGTTTGCAAAGAATGCTGAAGCAATGAAAGGTGTCAAGTTCTAATATACTGATACACACTGTTACACACTAGAGGCCTCACGGCCCCTTTTTCTTTGTTATACTAGCTTCACTGACAAACATTCCACAAGGAAACTTCAAATGCAAGCCTTTAACGTTTACCTTAACAACCGTCTGATTGACACTGTTTTCTATAACAGTGGCATTACCTCCGAAGAAGTGCGCGATTTGCTGATCAATCATGACGGCTACGACTATCGTATCATTGTCCGAAAGGCACGCAAGTGAGCCACACCACACAAACCCGCCCCGGCGAAACTGAAGTCCCAGAATATCGCTGGGTGCAAAAGGCTAAAGAATGGGAAACACGCAATGATAGCTAAAAACTATCAGACATACGAAGAAGCAAAGCTAGCAGCTATCGAAGAATCGAAGGGAGTGCCGCTGGCCCTCTACATCAAAGAGAATCCCTATCAGTATGGATGGGTATTGACCCATTTTGCTGACGGATGGTACGAACCGTATGCTATACTTGGGACTTGGATCGAAACAGAGGAACAATATGATTACTGACGAACAAATCGAAGCTTTCCGCGTCAAACTTGACGAGGTGAATCGTGAGCATTACAAGGATATGAAAATCCCCGGTTACTTCGGTGGTATTGAAGCCATCAAGGGCCGAAAGAACGTGAAGTATGCTATCACTACTGGCGGTAGCTGTAGCGTGCTTTGCTTCGTGGAACTGGAAACAGGGACGATTCTCAAGGCTGCTAGCTGGGCGGCTCCAGCTAAGGGCGGTCGTGGTAATATTGCTACCACCATCCCCGGTGATGGTACACGTTGGCTCTATCGCTCCTAAGGAATTCAAATGATTGTTCATGGCACTGTTAAGAAAACTCTTGGAGCTAGTTGGAAAAATATCCCTCATGAAGTGGTAGAGGGGTATTATCTTGTTCTACCTAGTGGTGATAGGCAATGGCTCGGAATTGACACAGCGGAAACATCACGCCGCCTCAATTTCATGTGTGAAAAATATCTGACCAAAGAAACCAATTGGGAATACTGGATTGATTACTGTTTTGGCTACGATGTGGAGCGCAGGCTTGCATGGGCTAATCTTGATTACACAGACAGATTTATCTAATAAAGGAAAAAGAAATGAACTCACTTACATCACTCATCAACGAAGCTTCCCAACGTGGAATCCCTACACCACGCATTGATTTTTCTGATGTGGAGCAGGTTGTTTACCCGATCATCCGTGCCATGGGGCGTGAGGTCAGTGGTGAAGAAACCATTATAGAAATTGACATCTTCCCTGATTATGTATTGTTTACCACTGAATACGGCCACGGTGAAATGGATGATCATCGTGTGGCACACAGTATTCTCCTAGCTGAAGACCCAGTGAAGGAAGCGCGTAGACAATGTATTGTGCAAGGTATTGAAATGAACAATAAATGCATTGTTGGTTACGAAAAAGATATCGTTTTCAGAAAAGAACGCATTGAGGAGTTGTCGCAAGATTATTTCACTCTCACGGGTGAAACTTATAAAGGGGCAACGGAATGAACGATAAGTTTGTAATTGTTATTGAAGTAGATAACAAGCGGGCGCAGGATGCATACGGAAAAGGGCTTGCCTCACTTGAGGCCTCGTGGCCTCAACTAATGAAACACGCGAGTAAAAACGATACGCAAAATGAAATCCTGTTCAATGCCAAACTTCTAGAATACGAACGATCATTAGCAGATTACAGAAAGGCTTCCAATACTTACAACGTGGAACTTAAAGAATGGGAGACTAGGTTTTTCAAAGGCGACAGGCCTAAAGCCCCTAGCGTGCTTGACTACGAATCATATATCAAAGGCCCTCCGTGGAAAGATCCCAGCGATAGGCGGTATCTGGAGAGCGTTCGTGCAAAGTTGCAAAAGATGGCGAATATTGCGGCGCTGGCTTGTGCCCCCTACCGCATGACGGAAGATCAAGTGGGGGAAATGATCAGTTGGGAAGATGGCACTAAAGTGGATGCACTGTTGAAAGAAATGCAGCAAGAGGCTATTTTGTAACAATGTGTAAACGTAGCTATGTGCTACGTTTCCATTGTATAATTCACCCATAGTCGAAAGACACACTGATAGGAAACAAAATGAGCCGTTCTGAATACACTGCAAACCTCGCACTCGCTGCATACAATGCTGAAATTGGCATTGCTCCGCGTGGCCGTCTGAAGATTTACAAGCCTGCCGTCAAGGCTGGCCCAGTGGAAATGATCGTTAAGGTGGCTGCTGTAGTGGCTGCTATCGCTGTGATTGCATACTTCGTGGCTCTCTGATGAGCAAAGAAAAAGACTTTCTAAAGAACATTGCCCCCGGCCCCGCCACTCACTACCTAGCGATGTATGCAGGGGTGCAGGCTGGAGGCGATGCAAAGGTTTACTATTCTTGGTATCTTGTGACTGGAAAGGATGTCTATACGTACATCACAGACAGTGACAACGAATACCCCCGCTGGGTGTTGACGCATGACCACGCAGATGCGTTGAATGAGCTTTGATAGGAGAAAGCTGTTATGATTCCCAAGCAGATTTGGAAAAGCTATTGGTATGCCGTTGCCTACGGCTATCCGGGTGGCATCGCTGAATTCGTAGGCATTTACTATACAACGTACAGACAAGAAATGCGCCTAGCAGGGATTACCCCTGAAGATGTAGAAGATTACCTCTGGTCGCTTCATTAGACTGTTACAAATTCTTACATCTATAAGCCCCAAATGGGGCCTTTTGGCGTTATACTTCAGGCATCCCAACAGGGATTACAAACTCTCTAGGAAACATCATGAACGTCACCGCCACCCTCATTGCCCGTATCGAAAATCGTTTCTCGGAAACTAAGAATCCTTGTAAGTCGTATAAATCCGAAGCTGCTGCTACCAAAGTGGCTGATAAGGTGGCTCAGGAAGTGGCAAACTATTTTCAAGCTGACCGCTCTAACACTGCACGACCAATGCGCTACGTGGTTGTCTTTGTTCCGGCGATGGGTCGCTATTGCATCGGCTTTGACATGAGCGAACTCATCAATCGTAGCTCCAGCACGGGAGGCTATCTTGGCGTTTGTGGTGATCATTTCACGTATTAATTTGTAAGTTTCGAAGAAGTCCCCAGAAATGGGGCAATTTCTAAGTTAAAATAACACCATGCTTACAAATAGCCCCCGCTTTAACTGGTTGGCAGCTTGCCGCAACACCATCAATGAGGTGTCAATCACCTTTCGCGTCACTAACGCCATTGCTCGGCATATCCAAACAATCATTACACAAGGATGCTCCGAGCAACAGGCAAAGGCCGTAGCTTCAGCATCTCACGCCCTGATTCACCAATCCGGAGTATAATCCCGTCATGAAAAACACAATGTCTATCACTGGCCTCAACGGCATCCCATTCACTGCGCGGATTGTTTTCGCTGGTGACACTTACGGCAGGGATGATTGCATCATTCATCAGAATGAATCCCCTTTGGTCGAATTCTACGATGCCCGCTACATGCATACTGATCACGGCCAATTCGTCTCCCGCTACTACGTGGAAACAATCCTCTGTCGTGACCATAATTTCGGTCTGTGCCTTGATGGTGGTGTTCCCGATTGGACAATTGACCATCTTTCTATGATCTTCGTTGTCAATTGGTTGAAATCCAAGCTTGACGAAAATGCATCGGTTGGATGGCTCGCTAGTAACGCGCATTAGAATTACAATCTGTTACACAAATGGCCCTCTAGGGGCCATTTCCTATTGTATAATCAATCCACACTAAACAAGGATTATCATGCTTGCATACCTCATCCGTTCTGTTCGCACCAATGCCCTGATCGAAGCTCATGACACTCTGAGCCTCGAATGGGCCACCTCTAAGGTGGAGACGCATAACAAGCTCTACCCTAACGATCAATGGAAACTGGTGGCTGAAGAGGTGTAATTATGAAACCTCATCTGTATTGCCCTGCGAATGATTGGTGTTTATCCCTAGGAAACTCCCAATATGCAGATGTAGTTTTTAGTTCTAGGTGTGGTGGCACATACCTTGTGTTTGTCCGGGGTATCTGCTACGGTCGATTTAAGACTAAACGCCTAGCTAAGAAGCACGCCAAGAAACTCATCTAAGTTTTACACTCTGTTACACATAAGCCCGTTCAATCGGGCTTTTTGTGTTCTATAATCAAGACACACTGAACAAGGACTGTCATGCAAAAGAAAATCAGCATCAAAATCACTCAGAACATTTATGGTAACTATCGCGTCAAAATCTCTGGACAAGATGTTAAGAACATCGGCAGCTTCAAATTTGATGCAGTGGCCGAAGTGGCCGACTTCCTGAATGACCATCCTGAAGGCATCATTTCTCCCCTCTCTGAAGTGACAATGAAGGATGTAGAGGAATTCCGGGCAGCACTGGCGCGCATCGTTCGTATCTAAATAAGGAAATATCATGACAATCGCAGCAAATGTTAATTCTCGTGGAATCATTGTTTTGGGTAGAGCGGATGCAAAGCATCTTTACGAAATCGCTGTTGAGTGGGAACATCCTGTTCGTGGAATGCAAAGGATGAAAATCGAGGCGCACGCAGACAGCCGCGCTCAAGCTGCAAGCATGACAAAGGATAGCGGGTACAGCATCCGCAGTGTGAACATGGTTGGATAATTACAAACTGTTACACAAATGGCCCCATTGAGGGCCATTTTCTATTGTAGAATCTAGACATACCAAATCACCGGACAAAAAATGCCTAAAGTCAAAATCATCAAAGCAGTGATCGCGGCTATCGAAAGCAACCCTCTCGCCCTTGGTGGTCGGATTGTCACTGATACAGGCCACAAGGTGACGCCTAGCATTGCTAAGAACACCTCTAACAAAGTCGGTGATGTGGTTGAATACGTTGCCTATCAAGGCACTGTCGTCAAGCGGTTTCAAGCTGGCCGCACTCAGTGGCTAGCCGAAGTCCCTGCACCATCGCTCAGTTACAAGCAAATTTGAGGAATTGAAATGACACACACTGTAGAAGAAAAGATTAAGTTTGACTCTGGCCTAAGCATCGGTGTGCATCTGGTGCAATTGAAAGGTCGCACGTCTTACCGTAAGGTTTTGATTGAAATCACGCCTAGAGGCGTTGTTAATGGCTTGGCCGAACCCCGCGAAGGGGACATGTACGCTGCATGGGATAGGATCAAGGGCGATGCATGGTGCTCACGTCCGGGGACGGTTACCGTATGGCCTGCTAAGAATGCCGAATTCATGGCTAGGTTTTCTGGCGATCCTGTAGCCACCATTGAGATTTAATTTACACTTTGTTACAAATAAAAAGCCCGATGAAGGGCTTTTTGATTGTATAATCGAGGCATGCCAAGATCGGCATTTTCCATTGAAAGAGTATGATGCCACGTTTTTCTAAGCACTTTGTCACATATCAAGAATTCCTTGTATTTGATCTTAAGCAGACCCGTGCATACCTTGAAAGGGATGGTCTCACTGCTGAAAGCAGGGAAGACAATGAGATTCATATCCGTTACATTGCTGGTCTGATAATTAGCAATGCTAAACCTGCCAGAAATTACAATGAATACACCTGTAGTCAAAGGTAAGACTTTGTAACAAACGTCCAAACGCCTTTTTCATGTCGTGTAATCGAATCATCGCAACGAACCAAGGAAACGAAATGACTGAAGCTTATACCGATGGCCGTAAGGCTTTCTTCGCTGGTGTGTCTACTAGGTGGAATCCCTACTTCCCTAATACACCAGAACATACTGATTTTCTCTCTGGATATGAATCTGCAATGATTGAAACAGAGGAATCGAATGCACAACTTGATGCAGCTTGGGAATAACCATGAATGAAGAAATCACGCTTAAAAGTGCTGTAGCTCTACTCATGAAGCTCAAACAAAGCCTAGAACATCATCGTAGGTTTGGCTCTGACACGCTTAATGACCACCGTAGAACATGCAGTCAGACAGAGGGAGACATTGAAGAATGGCTTATTGATAATGGCTTTCTTAAGTACCCTGATTTCTGGCAGAGCTAGTCTGTCAACCTAACAAACTATTTTCGACTTATTCCGCTCAGTGGAATAAACTAGGGTTTACCCTTATTGCTTTCAATACAAAAATATGCTACACTAAATAAAGAGTGTAACCAAGTGTAACGAACGAAGTTCTCTATAAGCTACTCCCTTAGGGATGGATTCATAATAAATAAACAATAAAATCCATCCAAAATAATACTGTTTTAAAGCCTTTCAGGCCTAAATTAATTGCCCTCTCTATGCCCGTAGAGAGGGCTTTTGTCTTTCTGGGTAGGGCAATCTTAAGAGGTATTTGCGAGGCTTTCTGACGACTTTTAGACAGAGATTGAACCCTTGGCAGGATTCAATCAAAAGCCTCTAAAAGGGGGCTTAAAAGCTCTCTAATAAATAGCGTAAGTATTTGATTTATAAGAATAAATCCTAACTTTCTTGGATGCTCTGAAGTGCCGGTAGGCTACTCATAGAGGGGGCTCTTAGTGAAGCTTTCAGCACTCATAGAGCATCCGCTTAGAGGGGGGTGTTTAGTAAGCTAAGACTTCTCTAAAAAGGGGCTTTTAATGGCTCTCTCCCTTTCTAGCGCTGGCCTGAACATAGTGAAGGGCTAAGCCCCTCTTTGTTACAATTACTTACACACTATTTCTGTAACAAAATGTAAAAGCTATTGACATCAATCAAATATCTTAATAGCTTTTCTTAATTGAAGATAAATAGTGTTCAAACAACATTTATCGAAGTATTTGTTGCTACCGCTTAGAGGGGTCTCTAGTGTGTTATAATGAAAGGTTCAAACAAAATGTAACAGGAGGAAACATTGATAACACAAAAAGAATTAATCGAGTTATATGATTACAACCCCTTGACAGGGACTCTTATTCGGCGTGGTAGACAATACAACAAGCCATCCAAGCAAGCCCCTAACAGCAATGGCTACCACGTCATGATGATTAATAGAAAGAGGTACTACGCCCACCGGCTTGTGTGGCTCTACCTGTATGGGGAGTGGCCTGCTGAGGGGCTAGTGGTAGACCATATTGACAACAACCGAAATAACAATAAGGCTGACAATCTGCGGCTCTTGTCATGGGTGGACAACATTCAAAGAGGGCACAAGTAATCCAGTACTAGGGGCAATAGTCCCTATCTATTCTCTTGAATGTGGACACTGTCTAGTTAACATATTAGTCATTGTGTTGCGAGCTATCAGCACGCCACCATAGCCCCCACCTATCAGCCATACCATGAGGTGTGTAACACTAAGACAACAACTAAGTAATAGCATGCAACAGTGAGCTTGCATTATTCTTAAGACCTTAACAAACATTATTCCCATGCTCCGAGCCACTACCACATGGACCTCCCTCTGATAGATCGTTAGGTGCAGAGTCTAATAATTGAATGTCCCTATGAGTTACATGTTGTTACACTTTAGATTTGACAAAGTGGTCTGGATATTTTACAATCCTAGGAGGGGTCGCCCGTCTGTCGTTCGGACAGGCTAGGCCCATCAGATATCGGTCGGGGTTCTAAAAGAAAGTTACTAATAGATATTCTCTAAAGCTGTTCCTATAAGAACACAACAAAAGAGGGGCTTCCAAAAATTGGGGTGTTGGGGTACAATGTCCAAATGTTTATTTCTAGGAAAGGATTCATATGAATGAAATGTTACTAATGGTTCTACATGAGATTGCTCAAATGTCTGATGAAGAATTGCACACAGCACTGGAGGAAGCTAGGAGTAGTGATGTATATCTGGCTTTACAGGATATGCTAGATTGTTTAAAGAAGATTGTATGAAAGACTCTAAATACCAAAAGCTAGTTGACGATGTGTCGGCTTTCATTGCAGAGATTAATTTAACATCTTGGCATAGTGTCACTCTTCAAGATGTGATTAGGGCTTTTCCCAATGTTAAAGAAAAACACCTGAAACGAGCTTACAAGGATGTACTATGACAAATAAAGAGCTTATTGAAGAAATTAGAAATCGTGTGGTGTATGTGATAGATAAGCACCCAGCGAACGATTGGGATGAAGGCTGGAATATGGCCCAACTGACGGAGAAATGGTGGCCTCGTTGATGGCGATATGAAATTTAAGTCGCCCGATTCAAAGAAAAAGGCATAGCGCCTAGCGACACAAACGATAGTTTGTCCTTCTCTAAGCTTGACACTATGAGAACATGCCTTGTAAAATACGCGGGGAGTTGGAAATTTCTTTTCCAATTAATTCTTAAGAAGGGTTATGTATGTTTAAAAATATAGATATTGAAGCTGCTCAGTATGAAGTGAGTGAATGGGAGTCACAGCATGGTCTCAAGCTAACTAGCCGAGCCTACAAAGACTTGGTTGATTTAGTCTTAGCTGCACAACTCACGGCCCGTGCAGATAAGCCTGAAGAAGAGAGCATCACCAAGCATTGGTTGGATGGTTTTGCAGGAATCAAGGTGCAATGATATGAAAGAAAAGAAAATGGTATGGCATTTAGAATACATGGTGATGTGGACAGGGCGGATGTGAAAGAAGAGGTTGTTGAATGGACACGATAATTTTGTTCCTTGGGTTTGGCGCTTCTTTCATTGTTTTGTTGTTTGTAGCTTTCGCTACCCTAGTGGCCGGGGGCATATGGATGGAGGATAAATAATGAAGTATAAGTATAGAATTAAAGAAACCACTTACGCTGATGGCTCGGTGTATTACAGCCCCCAGTTTTGTCCAAAGTGGCTACCTATCTGGCTAGGTTTGTGTGATTTCTATGGGAGTACCCACCATAATTGTCAATCGAAAGCTCAGAAGATAATTGATAGGCACATCGAGCATTTCAAAGCTAACACAATCGTCAAAGAAAGGATTCTCTGATGGGCTTGGTGTTGTTGTGTCTGTTGGCCTACTTTGCTAGTATTGTCCTTTGTATAGAAATGGGGTGGGAAGATGTCGGATTTCTTTCATCCTAAAACCACGCAGAAAGCAAACAAGCCTCATCAGTGCATTGTTTGCTTGTATGCTATTGAACATGGGCAGATATACTATCGGCAATCTGGAGTTTACGACCACACTTGGCAATATAACAAATACCATGTAGCATGCTGGGATGCTCTTGCAGAAGATCGCGACTGGGAATTTATGCCGGGATGTGGAGAGCCACCTGAGGGAGCTAAGACGATGGCTGAGCTTCGTCAAATTTAATTGAAAGGGATAGTATGGATTTACTTTGTAGCAAATTGGAAACCAACCTGGAACGGATGGAGAATGGACTACCGCCGCTTGAAGGTTGGGACGAATGGGCAAAGCACCAAGTTCCAGTACCACCAGAACACGCTGCTGAGATTGACAAGGCTCTGGGCTTTGTTCGTGATGAGAATGGAAAGGTGATTCGATGACTTTTACTTACATTAAACGAGCCATCGGCTTGACAATCCTTGCTGGGATTGGTTTGGGTGTTTTTATCTCGCTTGGTAGCGCGCTTCTGATCCTCTGTGGATTCACCTTTGCTGGGCTGGGAATTTTAGCTTTGCTCAATTGGCTACTCAAATGAGCATTTGGTTTATTCTAACGGGGTCGATGTTCCTTGCTCTGTGGCTAGCAATGTGGGGATTCTGTGCCAGATACATTGAATAGGCATTATGGAATCTACTTCACTCACGCTAACGGTGTGAGTGGACAATGGATTGGACTTGCTACCTCCGAGGAAGCTGCCATTGAGGCTTGCCGCAGGAGGTATTTTGTTTTGTCGATAGACAAGATTGTTTTGTTTGGAAAGGAGTAAGAATGTTTGATGATGAGAGGCTTGCTAGGCCAAGCACGACGAGGTGTGAATATTGTCGGCGTGCTACGGATGTAGACTTTGTAACCCATGCAGGACGGTCCCTTTGCTGGTTGTGCGAAGATATCTACTGGGAGGCTGTTGTTTATGATGAGAAAGAATGGGATGAAAGCGATGGATTTTAATTGTTGTGATGAATGTGACCACCGATTCCCGGCGGGGGAGCTTTATCCTGTCGGGAAATACGTTCGACTTTGTGATGATTGCATGCGGGCCTACCAACGTCAGCTAGCTGAAGACAATCTGGGAGGGTATGATGAACAGGGGGTGTGAAGGGTGTGGGCTAGAAGACTACGAGCCTCGTTACCACGAGGATACAGATATGTTACTTTGTGATTATTGTTTTGCTAGGGCGGATATTAAGTATCTCGGCTGGCCGGATGATGATGATATTTACCAATGGGATGAAAGGGATGAATGATGAGAATTGAATATTTCAACAAAAAAGCTGGGCTTGTTGACAAACAACACGATTATTTTGTTTTGTCTGACAACGAAGTGTGGCGGGATAATTACTGCACCTGCGAATCCCAATGTGCTGTTGTAGGTTTTGATGATTTTGTTACAAGGTGCCCGGAAATTGGCTGGAGGGTAGTTGATGAGTAGTTCTAGAAAAGACGTTATCAACAGAAGTTGGAGAACATGCAGTATACCGAGGATCAGATTAAGATTAGATCAGCTTGGGTTGATTCTTTGCAAAGCTATATCAATTTGATGATGTTTGCTCCAAGATATAACACTAGTTTTCTTTTAGAATGGAATGGACAATGAACCCCAGAGCTTTTCTTGATAAAAATGGTGGCTACCAAACCCCACGGACAGGTATTGATAAGGAGGCCCATGATGCTTGGGTAAAAACCAACACTTGGGGATTGTCTCGTGATGACTTCATCCGCCTATCCTACTTCCACGGTTGTTTGGAAAATGGTGATGACGGTAGTCCAAGCGAAGATCACCCCATCAACGGCAGTAGTTTCAAACCTTATGATGTTGTTTACAGGAGTGGAGATGGTGGATGCCTTACACGGGCATCTGTCAGCTATTGGCTCGATAACTACAGTGCTTTTACTTACGGATATAGGATAGCGAAACAAAATAATGAATCCAACAATCAAATTTCAACCTGAATATAACGCTGTCAAGTGTTTCTACGGGGAGCGCTGCGCGCAACGTAGCGGCGTGCCCCTCATCAATCATATCCATGAAGGATTGGAAATTCTAGGCTACATTGGGGCTAGCATGGATGCCCAACGGGCCTATTGTATGCATCCGCTCATGCAGGATGACAAAACACTAGGGGCTTTTATTTCAGATGATGTTTTGTATTCTTTCTCCCCACGAGTTGTGATGCTTGCTATGGAATACCGCCAGCGTGCCAACGCTTGGCTGTCTGATAAAGTGATTGTTAGGAGTCGATTTGCTGGCACCGCTGACCCAGTGGGGCGCCCGGACTGGGGTTGTCTCAATGAGGTGTGCGATATGCTGATTGCTGATAAGATTCAGAACTACAAGGATTTTGTTCTCTATCACAAAGACACTCACGAACGTTCTCTTGAACTGGATATCTATTTTATGGCGTGGTTTGAAGAACTTGGTATTAATCCAGACCGGGACGAAGACCCTTATGCTATTCCTTACCTACAGATTGTGGAACATTTGAATAAAGGAGGTTGGAATGTTTGAGCGTTCTAGCATCGAGAGGGCTTGTATCGAGATTGCTTACGATAATGGTATGATTTACAGGGGCGGGCCTTCACAAGATGAAGTAGTGAAGGGGATGATCCAGAATATCGTAGACGCTTATCCATCTTGGGATATCATTTCTGTTGAGAAAGAACTTGACTCTCTCGGGTATGAGGGGTTCATTGCAGCTTGCACGGACCCTATCAACGCCGATATTTCCCCATTGTGCAATGAAATGCTCGATGTCGTATTCGAAGGGATGTGATTGGATTCGTTATGACAGTCTTAATGGTTGTTATGTGACGAAAGGCAGCACTGTCATTGCTACCCATTGCAATGTCATACAGAGACTATCTGTGGCTTCTTGAATCAATATGTCTAAAATAGAAAAGCCCGCTCTAAGCGGGCTTTTTGTTGTCTACTTGTCCCTTGCAGGCCGATGGTTCCATCTTTCAATCAGGCTTTCACGCATGATTTGCTCTCTGCGCTCTGGTGATAGCTCTCGTGCAATGTGCCAGCCAATTGCAGATGACATAGTTACACAGCAATACAGCTTCATTTGAACATATCGCCTGTCGTCCTGCCAGTTGTTACCACCACCTTCGAAGTACGGCTCACCATGCTCACAGAATGGGCAACCCATTGGTTTATCGTTCATTTACTACCTCTTTGATATCAATCCATTCTGAGTCGAAATACATACTAAACCCTCCACCAATCAGGCTCATTCATTTGCCCGTATGCTACTCCGAAATGGTTTTTACATTGTTCGTTAGAACAACACACCCACCAGTCATCATCCCCGTCTGGATCATTTCGATAGTGCGTAAAATTATGCGTGAATGTCTCGCATTCCCAGCCACAATCTGTGCACTCCCCTCGATTACGCATGTAATCTTTCGGGAATTTAGTTCTAAGAATATTCATTACCAGTCGATATCAATCGTGTAGGTTCCAGCAGGCAGCAGTCCCTTAGCATGGAGGCCGTTCGCCACCATGTCAACATTTGGGTAAAAATTCCGTTCCCAGAATAGAGCGAGGAATTTTCTATCATCTTCCTTACCGTTCCACTCAGCATTATCACGAGCTAGCCAAGCTGCAAAACTTACACCCATCTTATCACCATTGATTACTTCTGGAACGGTGTCATTAGGATAGTCCCAAGGATGCTCTTCCGGTACAGTGATGTACTCATTACCTCTGCTTTTACAACCGTCTTGTTGTTGAAAGTTATAACGCTTTCCATAGGTTTTGCTGACAAGGGAGTCCCAGTCACCCACATCAATCACTTGTTCAGTCCTAATCTTAATCATAAGTTTTCCTTTCTATAAACACAAATAGGGCGAACATCTCTGCTCGCCCTTCATTCTACATCACTTCAACATCATTATATGCCCACCGCCTGTATCCTGCACAAATTGGATGAACATGTTTGTCAATTCTTGTGACCCGTAACACTTGATTGGTAGCGAGTACCCGTATATACCTACCAGTCATCGCCAATTTCTTCTATAACCATGTCGTGGACATTCTGAAAGTTCATTACATCCATCATCATATCCATGGTGAATCCCACCAATCTGTCGTTCAAGTCCCGGCTATTCAGAAGCTTGAACCTCTCGTCCTGCTTCACCATTGCTTCAACGTATTCATAGAGGTCAGTTTTCACAAGTATTTCCTTATTTGCCGTAAATGATATACTCTGGTTTTACGAAGAACATATCGCTAAAGTGCTTCCCACCCCTAGTGAAGGAGAACCCCTCCTTCAAATCACCATCGGTATCGTGCCGCTCCGCGTTATTATACACCATAAAATTCCCATCGTGCAACCACTCCCAGATCATCTTGAATTGTTCGAATCAGAGTATCAGAAATAAGATAAGATGACTTTGAATTAGTGGCTTTAGCAACCTTATGTGCTGCAAGCAAGGAAGTCAATTCTTGAATATCTCCCTCTTTCCAACGGTTGTCAGTGTCAAGCTCAAAATATTTTATTGCGGAAAATTGCTTTTCGAAAAGAATATCGTCAGGGGTCTTTTTGTTAAACAACTCATTCCACCAACTCCTACGCAATTCTTTGACAATTCTCTTTTTAAGCTCTGACCTGTTGTACTCAAGAGATAATTGCCAACCACGCAAAAGAGTTTCTAAAATTGTATGTTGTAGAGCATTCAAAGGAAGCTCAAAAGATGTGCTTCTATTCCTCATTCCATTTTTACCCGCCCGAGATGGGCCAGTGCTGCCATCCCTTGAGAGGATAGCACAGCAATACGACGATGAGCATCTTCACGAGTCTCCCAAGCTTCACCAAAAACACCATCTACATAAATTTCATAAATCAGTTTGTACATAAATTCCTATTCGTCGTTATTCTCTGCTTCGTGGAGCTTCAGAGCATCATAAAATACATTCGAAGGCAAGTCGGTGAACATGCATTTGAGCAACCCATTACGTGCTGTTTCAATTTCTCCGAGGTCTACAGTTTCACCTTTAGATTTAAAAATTTCGTCAAGCACTAAAATTGCTGCTTCCAGCGACAAAGAATCTTGCTTCCATTTATTGTCATGATCGTTTAAAAATACGTGCAGTCTTGACATATCTTAATTGTCCCGTGTGTTGCCAACAACCTTGATTATTTCCGATTTATTACCAAGCTTGCTATCAAACGCAGTCTCAAGAGTCGGGATTACATTTTGATAAAAGAAATGATCCTTTTCTTTTGAACTATTCGCAACAACATAGGCAATCTTATTTGGCTTAAAGATCACAATATCCCCAATCTTCAATTCTATCCATTCAAAAGGAGGTTCAAGGGCTTCCTTTGGAATAGGAATTTCTTTGAAAAACAAACTACGGTGTGTGTCGTCCTCATGACGCACTCCCTCAGATGTGTACCAATCTTCCTGTCCATTGTCAAAATCAACAGCGACTGTACAGTATTCATTACTATTCGTAATCCCACTGACAACGCCCCAACCATAATTAATAGTCCAAACCCTTTGTCCAACTTTAAACATTTTCACCCTCTTTCTCAGTGTTATTTTCAGTGGTCTTCCAATAATTAATTGTGTCCCTGATAAAGTAATAGGCCATAAATGCTAGGCCAAGCAGAAATCCAAAACTCGCACATGTAGCCAATGCTGACATGCCGAGAACAAAATTAATCATTAAACATTTTCCTTAAGAAGCACTCAAACAGGAATCCAATTAGTTCAATACCCAACCAGAAACCAGTTGCAATAGCCGTGACGATAAAAATAATCGTAATCATATTAGTTAGTGTTAATCCGTGCAATGTTGTCAATAAACACTTCAATAGGTGGAACACCCTCTTTTTGAGCAATTTCCTTCAAAATTTCTTGAAGTGACCAAACGTTGATTCTCTCAGATGGAATGCTTGTCAGCAAACTCCCCAACACACCAGAATCGTCGCCAATACTATATTCAACATACCACTTGTACATAACACCTCCTAACAATATTTACTAATACATGAATAAAAATCGTGGTTGCCCACACTAGCTACAAACTTCTCTGTCTTTGAAAACTTGGGGCGTTTTGACATTCCCCGTCTGTGGTAGTACTGGGCTACGAAGCCAGTATTTTGTTCGGAATTCAGATACCAATGTGCTAACTCTAAAGCTCTTTTCTCAAGCTTCTCGTTTTTAGGTTTTTTCATGCTCCCGTCACATCGGTAACTGAATTCACATCTCTGTTTTACTACTCCCTCAAAACTGTTGGGCCATCGTCGTGAATCGTGCGCGGCGCGGGCCGCTACAACAGACATGACAGCAATCATACCATCATCGCCTTCACCTCTGGCTTCAAAATACCCTACTTCTGCTAAATAATAACAATCCTTAGAGCAAGGGTATACCTTTAACGGGCTACTGTCAACTTGTTGATTTACTACTGACAAAAATATAAATAATCCAAGAAATAGTTCCCTACACATAAACACCCGAGACTAAATTTGTACAAATTTTTCCATTCTCAATTCCGAATAGGATTTCAGTTTTAATATTATTCAATGCTTCAAGAATTTTGGGGTCATTACCGTTAATAAGTGAAAGGATCATTTTATCAATTTGTTCCGCTTTATATTTCAACCACCCGTGGTGAGCTTCAATTTTAGTTGGGAACTTTCCAATGAATTCCACTTTTTGATTGTCAAAATTGGAGCCATGGCTATATAAAGTGTTTCTTCTTTTATCAAGGAAAACCCCAAGAAACTTACTTGTCCTTTTGTTTGATAAAGCTCTATTTATTTTCTCCGGTAGAAAACAACAAGTTTCAGGAGAGTAGATTTTATTATTTCTACCCAATAAATCCTTATCTAACTCCTTTCCTTCCCAATCCTGTGTTCCCATCCAAGACTTGAATTTAGAAAATGTAAGCCAATCATTACATACTTCAGCGCTCATGTACCCTCTTGCTTTTTCCTTCGAGTAGCAACGCTTAAGCATGTCCCGCCACTTTTTGTAAAACTTACAATTCCAAACAACCGATGATGATCCGTCTTTATGCCAAATACGTTTTTCTACAGAGTATTCTGCGTCGTTAAATCCAACTCCATATAACACTTTAAATCATTCTCCATATCGATTTACAGAAATTCCGTATCTAATTAAATAATCAATCCCCTCTGTTTTCCTATACTTTTCAAGGTAAACAACACGCCTTACCTTGGCTCTGACCAGAAGTTTAGCACAGTCTAGGCACGGTGACAGCGTGATATAAACTGTTGCATTTTTAGCGGAGACGCCCTGTTCTAGCAACTTACCCAGAGCATTAAGCTCCGCGTGAACCACTTCAGGATTACCGTCAGCCGTATATTCCCATACATTTGGACCACCGGGCGGATGCCCATTGAAGCCAATCGAAAGCATCCCAGATTCTAAGTAAACACAACAACCAGTATGCTTTCTAGGGCATTTGCTTTCGTCCGCTGCACGCAAAGCAAAGCCCATGTACATGCCATCGTATTTAGACGGCGACATCGGGGTAAGTCTTAGCCAAAATACGGCCAATTTCTTCAATCAGTTGCACTGCGTAATGCTCAATTGCTTGAGTTACAATTTCATTATTCTGATCAAGTGTAGCTTCAATCTCATCAGCATACTTTTGGTACTTTGCAGCATCGCCACGCGCTTGCACGATCTTATCTTGCCCAGCGGGGTCGAGGTATTCATAGAGATTTTCAACGATCAACACATTCAGGCCGAGAATCACAACATCATTAATTTCCATTTTGTTTCCTTTAAGTAATTTTCCAAACACGAACAGTGTATTTACCACTACCATATTCCTCATCCACCCACTTCTGTGCATCCACTCGCTTTCGAGCGCTGATGAACACAAGTTCACCGCAAGCATTCACGATGTAGTGATTCGCAGGAGCCCTGAAACCATCCTCATCAGCCACAGCGGCTTCTACAACAACGGTCTTAACCTTGGACATTAACAAAAGTCCATTCAATTTCATCGGGAGTTTCTGCCCATTCCAACCCATCATAGTTTTCGATTCGGTAACGATCTGAGGTGATTACCTGAATCCCTAGTCTAGCAAAATCACCACTAGCCTTATCACCAAGAGCTTCAACAACTTCAACCAATCGTGGATCGTGACGTTCCAGACTATAGGCGTCCACATTGTATTTATCCGCGATGTATGTTCCGGCCTTAACGCTAAGTCCAAAACCACCGTAACAGGAATTCACAACAACTTTAGTCATACTTCTCCTTTTCATCGTTCTGCAAGTCTCGTTTCTTGCACTTACTTTTCTCATGCTTACCACCATTTTTAAGACTGGGATGGTTCCAAAGCAGGTTACGCTGCTTTAGTGTTTTCTTTTCTTTACGAGGCATTTCTTACGAATTATCGCGCTTATTGCGAGGCTCGGCATTCAGCAGCTTTACGCGTTCCTGTACCCGCTCCAATTCACCACCATTGTAGGCTTCCACAGCAGTGTAGCGCAATGCATCAAACACATGATAAACACCGTTGTTAAATCGCACTTCAAATCGCATAGTTTTCTCCTTTAAAATTTGGTTGGGTATGCGGGGACTTGAACCCCGTAAGTCCAGCATGTAGCCTCAACTTTACTTGCAACCTGCAAGCCATACCTCAGATGGTGCCCCTACTCAGATTCGAACTGAGAAACCAGTTTCCCGGTGGCGGGTTTTAAGCCCGCTGTGTTTACCTATTTCACCATAGGGACGTTGTTTGATAGCTATTGTATCAGGTCCAAAGACCTCGGTAGTACTTTCATAGCACTCCTTTACTTGGTTTTCCAAGTTCGCTTCTTAGGTGGTGATTCTACCACATCGTTGTCGGCTTCAAGGTCAATCTGATCTGCAATCTTTTCAGCCTCACGCAGTGCAAGCTTGAATTCTGCCAAACTGTCTAGACGCTCAAGAATTTCGTAGTCAGACAACCAGATTTCCTTCTCTCCAGCTTTCACAGAATCAATCTCATCACTTGTAAGGAAGCCGGTGTAGACATCATCCACAAGTCGATCAGTTTCACGCTTAACGAATTCAGCAGAGTTTAGCATTTTCTGCAAGTCACCACCAACACCGAAGCTTACGCTGTGGGCCATGAGTGTAGCATAAGGCTTCACCAAAATCCGTGGGCATGCCAAAAGAATCATACTACCAGCAGAATACGCCCTGTTTTCCAAGACGCCAAGGACATTAGCATCTGTATTACGAATAGCATTGATTAGTTTCTGCGCCGTGTTGACACTCCCGCCAATCGTATCTACGTGAATAGAAACATAGTCATTCTCAGAGGCCGTTTCCAGCACTTCCAACGCTTGTCGGTAATATTGTGGTTCACGAATCACATCATCAAGCCAAATCCGGTAGGTATGGCTCACCATGGTGTGTTCCGTTACAACAACAAATTTACTTACTTCGGAAGTACCTTCCAGTTCTTCCTCTTCATTATTCTTTCGTACTTTCGTCAAATTCAACCTCCGTATGCCCGAATCACAGTCTTCACAATATCCGAGCGCATAACGTCATCAACAGTAAACTTGTAATAACCAATATCATCAAATTTCGGATAACCGCCCGGAGTGAATCGACTGATTGCATCCGTGAGACCATTCCGAAGCTTAGCCTCTGCTGTGCCGGTGTAAAGCTGGCTTGGATCACCTGTCACAACAACACGGCTGTTAATCCCAGTGCGCTCAAGAATAAGCTTGAGAATCATTGGCTGAAGCACCTGAGCTTCATCAACAAGTACGAGAGCATTATCAATAGTACTACCAATCATGTAGTTTGGAATGACAAGTTGAACCCGCTTACCAAGATCGCACTCAAGTTTATTTTTACCAAGGAAGTTAGAAAGAATTTCTTTCGTACTCTTGAAGTGTGGCTCGGTCTTTTCTTCCAGTGAATTTGGAAGGAATCCAATCTTATCTAGTTGACCAGCCTCCATCGGTGCGCGCACAACTACGATTTTCTTTGTGTTATCCCGGAGAAACTCCTTGCAGTAGTCCCAGAGGATAGCTGAAGTTTTACCTGTCCCAGCAGGCCCGGTGATAAAGCTGATCGTATTATCACGGGCCATGTGGATAGCTTCCCACTGGCTTTCTGTGGGTTGGAAATTGTTAAGGAGATTTTCTGTTTCCGATACGTAACGCTCTTTGTTCGCTGCGCTCGGACCTTTACGTGCTGCTGTATTTTTTGTCATTTCTCTCCTTATAGATGACGGTTACTGGTAGTTTTGTGCTTCCTATTGTTGCAGTTGAAAATCACTTGCCCAAAAAGGACTTGGCTGATAATCATATCTGGGAAGTATAACAGGGTCTCCAATTTGGATTCCGGGGAACATCGCTGGCATGAGGTTATTCACAACATTGCCGTTCTTAATGCTCCTAATCTTATTATCAATAGTTTCCCACTGGTCAACAGTGAGTGTGCGTGGATTAATAGCAGCGGAAAAGCCATCCCACCAAATCAAAAAGTCATTAACATTCATAGTAACTCCATTTCTTCAATATAATAAGTATAACACCTAGTCCATACAGACCACGGCGCTGCCCAATTCAAATACAAAGCATCAGAATTTGCTTTAGATTCTTCACAATAAACACCGTACACATCATATGATCCTTCGTGGGATAAACTGTTACTAATACGAATTAAGTAAACCTTTTCCATTATACCACATTCCATTTTTCAAAGACATACTGATACTTCCGGGTAGTGTCGTTTCTTTCCAGTTTTGCTACAAACTCTGAAGCTTTTGTATGGTCATCAAACACACCCAACACATGTGTATCCCGACCATACACCCAATCCTGACCATAAACAATGTAAACGATCAAAATACACCCCACATTTCTACGTAATACTCAATATCAAATTCATAGTTATAGTTTTTAAGCCTATTGGCAGTATCCCAAGCTTTTTCTTGTTCGTAAAATACGTAGAGAACGTCGCTAGCTGCGCTTGAGTAATCACTACGAGTTCGCACAAGATAGACAATCCCATCTTGCTTCATGCGGCATCCTCGGGGTCAACTTCATTAACAGAAGCAATCCCTTCCATTACTCTAAAGGCGTAACTTTTACTTTTTACAAACATTGGGACTGAATTTCCGTTTTCAATACGAAGCACAATTCCCTCACTAATATGTCCAGCGTCTTCGTAGTCTTCCGTCAAAAGTTCAGTTCGTTCTGTGAGACTTTCTACAAGAGAACGTAAAGCCATTTCATCACCTGTGTACAGCATTGGCGGATGCACTTCAAGTGTGTAGGGCAATTCACGCTCAGAACACCACTTCTCTAGAGCCTTCTGACTCAGGTCACGAATCTCACCATCTGCGCCCTGCATAGTGAGACGATAGATATGGAATTTGTATTGCCCCTCTCGACAACCATACTTATACGTAACACTATCACCATACTTCTTGGTGTATGTCTTATCCTTCAGAGCAGCTACAGAATGGCTAGGCATGATGCTGCCACCATTAACAAAGCCAACGATTTCGTAGTAAGCAGTCATACCTTGTGGAAGGAATGCAGAAAGCTTTTGCGTGATTTCATGGCGGAAAGATTCACTACCATGGAAACCGACAGCCGTAGGGCTCTTTAGAACAACGCGCCGTGTACCTGTAGCAAAGTCCCAACCCCACTCAGGGAAGATTGCCACCACCTTATTAATTGCTCGCTTCCACCATGGAAGATCAAGAAAAACCTTGGTGTGTGCTGTACGGCCAGATGTACCATGCTTCTTAGCATGGAAATAAATCAAACTACCTTCTGGGATTTGTGCAGCCACGTGCTTGAATTGAACAGTTTCAACGTGTTCCGCAAAATCAGGCGTGATGTTCTTCTTTTGTGCCTTGCTCTGACTCATGCTAGCAGCCCTGCGGGTACGCTCACTCATGTACTTTTGGCAAATCTTATGACCATTAAGTTCATCAAGCTGTGTGCCAACAGTCAGGGATTCTACACCACCATTAATTTTAAGAACTGCCTGCGTATAGTTAAGACTTTCAAGAGGCATAAACAGCGCAGTAGAACGCACTTTCAAGAATGGCTGCGCGCGAACACGGCGGTTTTCTTCAAAAAAGCCAGTCTTTTCAGGGTTCTTATTGTTTTCCTTCTTGCGAGAGAGATTGTTCTCATGTACGTATTCTTCGCTAAGTTGTAGACCTTCAGGAAACAGGACACCAATAGCACCCGGCTGAACATCCTTACTGGTAACGCAGGCTTCACCAAGCACTACGGCTACATGAACATTGTCAGCACCCGGAATAGCTACAACATTAGTAACCCGCGCAATAATCGCTTGATTGTTCGACATTATATTTTCTCCATTCGTTAAGTTCAGATTTAAATTCAGACTCGATGTATTCTTGATCGTAGATATTGTCAAGATCGTCCGCTTCGTAGATTGTATCCTGTTTCTTTTTCACTGTCAAAGACTCCAAGCTTCCCACTTGACTTGGTGTGCACATGCAACCCGTTTCAAATGCTTAGCCTCGACAACAAGATGGTAGGTTTGGCTAATTGCATAGTAAATGCTCGTAAGTTCAATCGATTCCTCGTACGTGTACGGATCACCGATTGATTGTACAACAAAACATTCCTTGCCACGCAAGTATTTGTATGCACAGTCAAGGACAGGGGATCCGTCCCATTTGCGGATTACACGTCCAAGCCTACCATGGTTTTTCTTAGATTCGCAGATGATTACAAGATCGTCTGTTTCAACAGGGTACTTTAGCAAATCACGACTTTTCATTAAATACTTCCTTTACGATTTTACGGAGCTTAGGGATATCTCGGCGATTAAAATCTTTGTTCCAATAACCACCACCAGTAGATGCAATCTTCTTTAGTTCTTTTGTATTGAACCCTGTACCAAATTTACCACCAGCAGTGTACCGCAAATCTTCACCAAAATTGAGAGACCCTTTGTGCAATTGGTCGGTGTCGTAAGTATACACCTTTTTATCAATCTTAAATCTGATAGCTACGTGATGGAAATCAATTCCGTTATTTTCCCACCAATTGGCATCAAACTTATGAGGCTTCGGATTGTTACCACGCGCTTGCTTTGGATTGCTGTTAGGTACAATTCCTTCAACTTCAATCCCAATTTTTTCCAGTTGCTGGGCAACAATATAAGCCATCACAGCACAACCACCGTAATTGATATGGCTAACACTACTATTAGCCATCCTAGAAATCTTTTCTAGCTTAACAATAATTTCCTTCACCACAAATCCTCCGAAAAAAGTTCTGGCCCACTGTAAATGTTCTGATTCTCACACAACAGAGAATGTCTACATGGTGTTCCTTGTCCACAAGAAATTACATGCTTCATTGCATCTTCACGATTTAGAAATTCACCGGTGTCCGTAAGAAAACCCTGCGTCTCTTCTAAATATCCCCTATCCGTTCTCCCACTGAATGACTTAGATAGACTGCGAAGTATATCATGGTGTCTTGCTGGGGCGGGTATGTGACAAACAACATCCCCAATTTTAATTGCAGCAGCAACTATCATAGCTTATATTTCTCCCATAGTCTTGACATGTGTAGGTGGGCATCACGCTCAATTCGCATCTTCGTGGCCTCCATTTCTTTAAGAATTCGAATTCTCAGGTGATGATCTGTTTCATAAGTATAGCGATGCACACCATACATTGCTGCCAACCTATCCAAATATTCACCTGTGGATATTTCAAATACCATAACGTTCCCTGTATTCTTTCACAGCGCGAACAATCAACTCTGCATCGGCAATACGTCGTGTAATCCCGGAACGGTCATCGCCAGGACTATCGCGGTATTCATCATCACCAAGAATCTCGGCTTGATAAGCAAACCCATTAACGTCTGGAGCTACGACCCAAGCGTCAATCGTTTCACCAGTGTTGCTGCTCCTTACACGCCCCACGGACCACTCTCCCGGCGTAGCAAGTGAAAGAATAGTCTTAGCTACTGCACTATTGTAGGCATTAACAATACTCATTTTAGCTCACCTCCAAATTCATTGAGTAGGAAAACAGTACTATACCACTCTGTGTCACGCAGTGCATCAAGCTCACTGACTTTTTGTTCTGGTGTCAATTCACTCCAAGCTGCAACAATCTTATCTAGGGTTTCTTTATCCATTTCTTAAAATCCTTAGTTAGAGAAGTAAATTGTTCAATCTTTTTCTGTGGCTGAGCCTAGGTGCTTCTTGGCGTGATGATTCAAACAACGGCCGAAGATTTCGCCATTGGTTCAGAAGGGGTGAGCCGTTGCCCTTGTGTTCGTTGGCGGGGTGTGGCGAGTAGCGCGCGTACTGCCTTTCCCAATAGGGGGCGCGGTCGCTCTCGTACTGGGTCCACGTCTCATACGTCCAACCTTCCCTATATGTCGAAAGTCGTGACCGGCGATTTCGGCTACTCCTATTACTTCAACGAGCCGGTCGTGAATCTGATCGCACAGCGTATTCCCGCCACGCTGTATCTGGTGATATCGGCGCTGCTGATT
>JAJDFF020000367.1:0-32315 GCA_021527025.2 Geoglossum cookeanum | reverse complement strand
TTCCGTGCACCAACCGCCTTCACCGTCCTGCCTTTTTGCGCGGTCGGCAATCCGCAACTCCAACGCGACGACGCGGTCCCTTGTCAATTCAGTATTGTGGAGGGCAGATTCTGAGCCCGGGCGACTATGTAGCTAGAATTCTTGGCGCGGGTAGCTTGCTTACCTATCTATGTATGTATCTCGCTAGCATAGAGAGGCACACGAGAGAGCAGAGCATTGAGAGCCCCCTTACCCACCGGGCCCCGATACTCTCTCTCTCTCCATAGTACTGGGATGGGGCGGAGCATAAGGAAAGAGAAACTACTACAAAAAAAGCACTCCGAGAAGCGCCCTAGCTATGCGGGCCATGGGATGGCCTCGAGTATGGCCCAGCGCTGTCTGTCTAGTTATGCTGTCTAATTGGGGTCTGGGCGAGTTCTTGGTAATGCCCTCAGCGTGGGCAAGGAAGGGTTTGGTGTGTGCGCGCTTCGGCATCGCTAGTGGAATGCTCGGAGATTTGAGAGCTGGCCTTTGGCCAGCTTAATGGGTACCAGGCTTTATATTTGAATAGCTCATGAGTCAAGTCATTACCGCGAAACTTACAACAGTTCCGCCATTAGTTTGGATAGATGAATAGGTGTAGGAAAATCTTATCTCATGTCGGTGATATTGTAATATCATCTCTATCTTATTATACCGCTGTCAGACAACTAAGAACAATTGCAAAAGGTCTCGCTGATTGAGTATCACAAATTGAGCCACATCCCCTATAGACACTAACTGAAAAATCACTGATCGTTCCAGGGAGGGCCATCGGCCCAAATCCGCTTCCCACCACTCTCAATCCGCACCCTAATCTCCTGCAATTTTCTCCAATCATCCATCGACTCAAAGGCATTTGGACTGTCCCACACGCGAATTGTATGGCGGATTTTTTGGAGCGCAGCATCGGACCGGCGCATCTTATCTTCAACGATGTGGCGGTCGGAGGGTCTCACGAAACGGAGGTCCCAGATCTCGACATCGAGCTCGTAGCGCTTTCGGATGAGATCGCGGAGGTCGCGGATCTCTTTCGGTTTGACTTTTTGACCGGGTGCAAGGGCCTGGGGAAGGTCGCCCTGTAGGATAGTAGATTGTTGTTGTTGTTGTTGTTGTTGTTGTTGCTGTTCTTGTTGTCGTTGTCGCTGTTGTTGGTGTCCCCTGCGATGCAGTAACCGGCTGATCTTTGTGGTTATCGAGCCAGGCATTGCAGAGCTTGAAAGGAACTGTGTGCTCAGTACGGCTAAGAAACTTGATGAGGGGTTAGAATATTAGGAGGATAGGTTGAAACAGATTCTGTGCGCTTAATGGGCAGGTTCACTTACCCTTGATCGCGGTTGGGGATGAAGTAGAGGGTTGAAAAAGGGAAAAGGTGGGGGGTCCACGGCTTCCAAGTGACATGGGTCAACTTCGCGCCACCTCTCTCTGCCATAACCACCCAATTATGTATAGATATTCAATGGAGATGCCTTGCTTGAGCACCCACTAGTTGGTTAGCTATTGCATTAGTCTGTCAGCATGAAAACACCATTAGTTTGTACCTCTCGTAGTATCCTTTCGAGAGTTAATATTTGAATGCTGGGTAGGGTCGCTTTATGATAAATAACATGCAGCCCAAAGGCTGCGTCTTGGACTAAGAGGAGGCCCGTACATCCCAGACTCAATAGATTCGTTATCTGTGAAATAACTTAAGAGGTAGAGCTGGCGTGTATATACAGAGTAACGAGACCGGGCAAGCAAATAACATTTATGGACTAGCAGTAAACACACTGAACTCTCCTTTGCAACCCGAAACCAATTCATCCTTTTCAAGCCTCTCCCCTTGCGCATTTCCCATCCTTCGTAATTCTGGTACAACTACCAGTCCCTGCGTTCCGTCTTTGTCGAGGGAGGATTTATCGCTCCGTAGAGGTTTCCCACCTGAATTCGACATGAGCAGGAATATCCTACATCGTTGCTGCCCAACTTCAAGCCACAACTGTGCAGCTTTTCTCGCAAGATCACTTATTCTTGGGTTTTCATTTTCGTCCACAAAAGCCACCCTTCCAAGTTCCCGAGATATCTCCTCTATAACCTCCTTCACCGATAGCTCGTAACCCTGCTTAACCCCATAACCTGCATCCCATTTTTGTAGGGGTTGGCTGACTGCTTTGTACGCTTCCTTCATTGTTTCGTACCTCCATTTTTCGGAAGGTTTAGTAGGCTTTGGATAGAGACCGGTAGATTTCCCATCTCGTTCAACTTAGTTATTTAACACATCGAATTAGATAAAGAGACTTACCTTGACCATACGTCACCGTCCATTCTTGTTCCAGTGACTTCCCTTTGCTCCCAAGTACCCGAAATGGCGTACAAAAGATCTTTTCATAGAGGATGACCCAAATAACATTTTGAAGGATGTGTTTTTTTGTTCTTCTCTCGTTTTTCGAGGTACGGATCGACGCATCTGGGAAAGGCCAAGTAGATTCAAATTTATTGTCCCACCGAATTCTTGCAAATTCATCAACTTCGCCGGCAATATCTTGAAAGCGATCGGCAAGCTCGTGGTCGCTCAAGGCTTTGAAATGATCTCTTCTCACTAGCGCCCCCTTTAAAGTCTCAACCTGATTTCTCAAGTCCTTGTTGTATCGCTCCCGCTCGAGTTTCAGCTGCTCTTTCTCATTAGCATGTAGAACCTTCATTCTCTCTTTCTCAGCTTCATGAGCCTTCATAATATCTTCTATCTCCTTGGACTTGTTCTCAATCTCCTCGCTGTGTTTATGCAGGGCGATGCCCAACTTCGTATGGTAGTTTGTCTTTGCATCATCTATCTGCCTTCGCAATTCTGCCTTTTCTTCGTCATGCCTCTCGCGCATCTCCTCTCGCTGCGTCTCATAACGATCTATCATGGCATTATGAGACTCGCGTGATTGAAAAAGATCCCTTTCGAGGCGGTTTTTCGCGCCCATCATCTCATTTTCAAGCCGAATTTTCATGCTCACTCTCTCTTCTTCGGCGGATTTTCTTAGCTCTTGTAGTTGACGACTATGATCATCTGCAACCCTTTTTTCCCTAGTGGCTTGCTCCTCCCTCAGAAGCGCTACCTTAATTCCCTCTTTTTCAATATCCTTTCCCAACAATGAAATCTTGTCTTCAAGAGATCTGCACCTCGCCTGTGACAATTCATGATCCGCCTTTTTAGCTGTAAAAGCTTCCTCGAGTTTGCGATAACCCCGGTAGGTAGATCCATACGCCCGAATAAGATCAACTAGGGCTATTTCAATGACCGAAGGAGAAGAGGAGGGAGGTATTTCCCGATCGAAATGTGCAGATGGGAAATCTGTCCTCACTTTGCGGAGATGATGATATATTCTACTCATTACTGCAGAGGCCTCGTCAACCGCTGCCACTTGGGGGCTGATGATCGGCTGGGTCGGAGGATATTCGATAGCTAGGGGCGGTCTCGGAAGTCCTTGGTTGTGATGGGCGTAGTAACCCGGCCGTCCTCGCGGGTCGCTGTGCGGTCGCGAACTCCCGCCAAACGAAAATAGCTGGGCGACGGCGTCAGTTGTTCTGCATAGCGTTAGCTCTTTCTCTGGAGCAGCGATCACAGCGAACCTACCTCCCCATGGTGACTAGAGCTCACTGAACAGCTGCCGTTTCCTTGCGCAGGGGAATGGGGCAGCGATTTGGTGAGTGTCTCCCTGGCTGGGGCGTTATGGCGATGATGGGAGTGTCGTGGCACGGCTTGCAGCCTTGCAGCCTTGCGGTTGCGATTGGCCGCCTGGATATCCGCGAGGCTGAGCAAAAGGAACGACGACACCAGGTGGGCGTTGGGTCGGCGTGGGCCTTTGGAAAATCATTTAATCGCAATAGAAGCTCTTGCTGGCCTTCCAACTGCCCCCGCAGTGCCGTGAGCTGAGCCCTGAGACTGATCCGTTGTTCAAACCTGCTCCTACTCTGGATGAATACCTGAAGGCAGTCGACTCGCTTCTCCCTAAGTCCTCCAACGATACCCCGCTCAGGCTCGCTTGATTTGGCCTATCGAGGGCTGGACTGTCCAAGGCCTAGTTTTGGCAATGGATTTGGAGATTCAAGAACGCCGTCTAGTCATTGCAGTTGACTATGGCACAACATATACAGGTATTTCGTATAGCTGTGACTAGTCAACTCGTGCCGACCGTCATTTCAAATCAGGTGTCGCAATCGCCACCCCCGCTGGCTACAGCGCCAGCTTGAACGAAATCGACGCCATTGATGATTGGGGTCCGGATATGCGCAACGATCCAAAAATCCCAAGCGTCATCTCGTACTCACCCAAGAGTGAGGACAAAGACCAGCAATGGGGTGGAAGCCTTAGCCCGGACGCTATCACAATGGTGCATACCAAGCTTGAGTTGGACGTTCATGACACTTCTGGGGAGCTTGACTTGACTTTGCAAGCATTGGATGGGATGTACAACCTTCATTTCCAATATGTTAGAGCTTCTGGGGGCTTACCGGAATATACGTGGAAAGCACCAGAGGAGATTGTTGAGGACTATCTTTCTAAAGTTTTCGACTACCTCCTTGAGAAAGTAGAAGGCTTCACAGAAGAATTGAGGGCTCGGATATCGACAGATATTGTTTTCACTGTTCCTGCGGTACGTCATCGCACAGCGCCCTATGTTGCAGCCACTAAATCCCCGTCTAGAACTGGTCCTACCGGGCCAAAAACTCTACGTTTCGAGCACTTACCCGAGCCGGGTTTAATAAAGATACCTTCCCACAATTGAAAGATATACTCCTAATCTCAGAGCCTGAGGCGGCTGCAATTTACACAGCCAGATATCTGAGGGAACAAGACGGCGCAGGTTTCCTCAAGGTGCGTGCTCGTGGCCGATTGTCTGGTAGTAGCTAGTGCCTAATCATTTGATAGAAAGGTGATCACTTTGTATTATGCGATGCGGGTGGGGGGACAGTCGTATGTATATCCGCAAGAGATGAATAATGCTACATTTTAACAGTAGTGTTTCAAGGACGTGGTATCGTATAAAGTTAAGGAGCTGCAGCCGAATTTCGAGATTGAAGCAGTATCATTGCCGACCGGTTAGTATTGTCAGAAATGATGCGGTTTTGCCGTTCGGGTTAAAACTGACGCTTAGTAGGAGATAAGTGTGGATCTATATTCATCGACCTGGCTTTCAAGAGATGGCTGAGAAACCTTCTCGGAGAGAAAGATTACCAGAAACTGGACAAAGGACACCTGGCCCATCAGATCAGTTCTCATGAAACAGAAGGAAGTGAAATGCGAACGCTTATGCACCGTTTTACTGGTCTCAAAAGGAAGTTCTGGAAAGGCCAACGAGACATGAAAATGGATTTGCCCCCGCCTTTAGACGATCTAAATGCGGACGGAGTTGTGGGAGGCGAAATCACAATCACAAAGTCCGTGACCGAGTAGCTGCATATTTATTCTTTCACTCTTTATTAATGTTCACCAGTAACGATATGAGATCCTTCTTTGACCCTTGTGTCGACCGCATCGTTGAATTAATCAAGGGTCAGGTTGCACAAGTCGAGAGGTTACGAATCCGTCCCAAGGTATAAACTCAGCTTGAGAAGGAATATCTCTCCACCCGGCTGATCTTTTCTCCTAGAATGTTTTCTTGGTTGGCGGATTCGCAGAGTCTAAATGTTTACAGGAAGAGATCGAATATTCTCTCCAACTAAGAAACATCCAGCTGCGGAGGCCAGATACTTCGTAAGATACATCCCTTGATTGTCAAATGCAGGTAATGAAACCAACTAATTTCACAAAGGTGGACTGCTGTTGTTCGTGGCGCTACGATTTTTGGCATTGAGAATTCCGCCACCAGAGCCCTTGCCACCGTGACCGCTTGTCCACGAAGTTTTGGAGTCACGGTAAGTGAATATTTTTCAGAAATTCGACACAACAGGGCGGATCACTCCGTAGATCCTCATACCATGGCGCACGTGGCAAAGGAACAGCTCCTATGGCTTATCAAGAAGGGGGACCTTATCCTGTCCGACAAGCCAAAGATGGTTAAACAGTCGTTCACCGTAAATTTTCAGGAAATGGGTCAAAGGAAAGGCACAGTTACTATATATGCTTACAGTGATGACGACGCTCCCGATAGACTCCGTATTGCGCAGAAGGGTATGTTAACATTCTTTGGTCTTTGCCCCATCCTCTGACATACCCCCAGAATTAACCGAAGCCGATACACTCGAGTATGATTTGACGGACGCTCCCTTGAGCGAATTTGTACGCCGGAGGTCTCAAGGAAGGAACCCTCCATCCTACTCGGCGACCCTCAAGCTTACAATGAAACTAAACCCAGGAGAGCTGGAGGCTGATTTGTCCTGGAAGGACAGAACGCTGTGCAGTGCCAGCATAAGTTACCTTTAGTGCAAATTTTGTTATATTTTGGCACCATTTTGAAACGATCAGACTCTTCGTCCGCTAGAATAACCGCCATTATGTTATATGAATGACGAGCCTCCCAACGTTGGGGATTCCTTTTCAATATAGTCCGCTAAATGGATGATTTTGGCACGGTGTGTACGAGTGCCAAAGTGATCCAACCCGTCTGGAGACATCCCGCCCGCCTTGCAACGCCCGTACTCTACTGCACCCACAATGTCTCTGAGATGGTTAAAAAAAATCACCAATTGTACGCTTCAAGAATTAGGAAACGAAGTAGAAAATATGTTTTAAATAAGACTCAAGGGCATCCCTAGGCGGTGTGAGGCAGGAATTCCCCCGAGCCAAGTTTCACTCACCTCTTTCCTCATTCGAAGGACTAATATAGAGTAAGGAGGGCTGTCTCTTGTATTCTGCCGTAGAATGTGGGCTTTTCCTTTTCATGTCGTCTGAGAATGAATTGATGAGATGCTGATGGGAAGACCTTGTCTCAGTTGGGTAGGGTTACCAGCATGATGATAAGGCAGAGGGGTAAATTTTAGAAAGTGGCTCACCTGCAGCCATCGGGGCGAGCGAAGTTCCACGATGAAGGGCCTCTGTCCACTTCCTTCTGCTGCTGACCCCGAAACTAGGATTGCGTCAGAAGTCACAACCTAATTCGAGGTCCGGCAGCCCCGCAGAGCGCGGGTTTGCTGAGCCCAGAGCCGGGACAGCAGTTCCAGGGTTTCCGAGGTAATCCGCAGGAAGGGCGACTCTCTGCTATCCGTCAGTAATGGCGTTTCTGCCCCACAAGGCAAATACAGATGGTTCACAGCGAGTTCACGTATTCCCCACGACGGCCGAGTCAGCTATCCCGGGGTCAGCGAGATCGTCTCAACGGTGAACTGCATGTTGGAGCATGGAGGCCTCCGCACGCAGTTAACAACCAGGCCAGAAATTGGCCAATTGCAGAGGCCAATGGCGCGCCGGGGCCAGGAGAGGATGACTAAATGGCACTGCGTTCCTTCAGGGTCCCGTGCAGCCCCGCCGCGACAGGGCTGTGCCCGCAGGCAACACAGTGCAGTGCGCCGTAGGACGAATTAAATCGTTCTGTTCCTGAGTCACCTCCACACTGATCGAGATACCGGGCTGGTACCGCAGGCCGGCCACGCACGATGGCTTGTGAGGCTTGTGGCCCAAATCCAGCTGCTCTCGGCTGCAAGTTGCTGGCGCTGCTGGTGCTGCCGGTTGAGTCACTGGCGGGATGAACACGCTCTGATCGTTTGGCGGGTGGTGAGTTCCAATTGACCAGTGAGTCACGAGCGAGCTAGTAGGCCTCCCAAGGTGACTTGCTGCTGTAGCGGCCTCGGAGGCATAAATATTCTCCAACGTTCGTACCACACATCTAGCTTCTTCATTTACTTATCCCGCTTCATTTGCAGCAAAGGCAGAGAACTCTACACGAGGATCCCCTACCTTCCTCCACATCTTTGTGAGGCCCAAGCCTACTATTTACTGAGCTCCTGCGGAGCGCTGATATGGACGGGGCCCAAGACACGAACATGGGGTGCATGATATCTAGCAATTCGACCAACGAGGTCACCAATAACAACCGGAACGAATGCCCAGTTGTCGCTGGCATCCTTGCCGACACCAGTGTTCCAGCCAACAATGACAATATAGTCAATCCAGAGACTACCAATAACCCACTCAGCAATGGTGATCTAGTCGACACTAGTGATCCAGTCGACTCCAGCGATCTGGTTAACACAGGTGGGGACCAGTCTCAGGCGCAGCCCCATACCAACACGGACAGTTCCACGGAGACCGCGATGGAGGCAGCTATCGCTGATGGTAGCGGCGTTGAAGCTGCCCCCCAAACCGAAGTCAACACAGCCAACCCAGAAGATCAAACCCTTTTCTGCACCTTTTGCTTTTCTGCTCTGGAACTTTGCGATATCGTCAAACCGTACTGCGAGCACCCCTACTGCAGTAACTGCATCAAGTCGATGTTTCTCAAGGCCTGCAAAGATGAATCCAGCATGCCGCCTAGATGTTGTACGGCCA
Organism: Geoglossum cookeanum; assembly: GCA_021527025.2. NCBI lineage: Eukaryota > Fungi > Ascomycota > Geoglossomycetes > Geoglossales > Geoglossaceae > Geoglossum > Geoglossum cookeanum. The sequence goes on along the minus strand of JAJDFF020000367.1, from coordinate 23,845 downwards.
TCCCATTAAGCATTGCTTTTCCATTCCTCAACAAAGATGAGGCAGCGCTTTTCCGGGAGAAGTTCGAAGAGTGGCATACGACGGATCGAATCTACTGTCCAGTGCCAACATGCTCCGCCTTCATCCCAAACCGCTTGCTTCTTACTCCGCCTGCGTCTCCGAAGCGGGTAAACCCAGAAAGTGCTGAGACGGCAGAGCAACTACAGGCCGGCAACGCGAGCACCGGGGGAGAGGTCGAGGAACGTGTATCAGCGGTTCTTAGTATCAATACAACAGAAGCGACCGGCCCGGCACTGATGCAAGCATCCGGTTCAAATGACTCTCACGCGTCCGCCGTTTCCTGCCCAAAATGCGAGGCGGCCATATGTGTACGCTGCAAGCGCCTTAGCCATCCACACAGTCCATGTGAAGGCGAAGATCGCTCGGTAACAGCGTTTCTTAACAAGTTCAAGCTAAAGCGTTGTCCAAAGTGCCGTAACGCGGTCAAGAAAATGTTTGGTTGTGACCACATCCGCTGCCGATGCGGTGCGCAGTGGTGTTGGGCCTGCTGCAAACGTATCGATGTATGTGAGAATGAAGGCTGCTATGGCGAAGATATCGACCAGCTCAATGACGCGGAGGACGACTTGGATGCAGGCACCTGGAACCAAGGGGACTTCCAAGACATCGGAGATGAGCCGAGCCGCAATATCCCAGACCCATTCAGCTGCGACCATTATTGGGAAAGGGTTCGGGAGGCGATGGGGGGCCCGGAGTGGCAGGGGCTTGAGTGTCACCGCTGCATGCGAGAGCTACGTGCGGATCCTAGAGCAGCAACACCGCCAGAGACAGCCGCCCCGGCCGATACAGACACCGTTATGCCCGATGCAGCGGACACGGACACAGCACCAGGGACGGAGACCAATGACCAACAAAGTAGCCAGCAACCTATCCACAAAGATACTGCGGACACTATTGAGGTGGATGAGAGCTCGATTGCCTGGCGTTGCCACTGCTCTTTGTTCGTCTGTCGAACCTGTATGCGCCCTAATGAACGTCCCAATATCCTAAGCACCTAAGTCCCCGTTTTACGCGTCTTTGCGTCTTTGAAATGTGTTGAGGGCACCATTCTTTTTCCCTCCGCATCCTTTCCTACCTCTTTCACTTCCGACACGAATTAAACTGGAGGGGTACAGCAATTTGTGCAAATCCCGCATTCTTCCGTTCCTTTGGGTTTAATGGTATTTCTCCTTTTCTTCATCGAGAGCACGCTGCGGATGATCGACCTTATAGCTACGAATGATTTACCCGTGAGCGGGGGACTTGGTTTTGGGTTTTTATTTTTCACATTGGCCATAAAGCACTATATCTTTGTTTTCAAGGCTTTTTTGCGAAGTTGACGTTATTCATATATATTTTCCATTTCTCCCTTGGCTTCTAGTTATTTGGATTGCATCTTTCCCTAGCATGGGTTTCTCCTGGGCTATTTTCCTATACGGCCGTATGAGCAATCAATGACGAATTTTCTTTTTACGAGTCTCTCCCACTAGATACCCTAGCTCAGCCATGCATAGTTACGGTGGGTACGGGTGCATTTTTGAATTTTCCCTTATATATATACATGTATATACAATAACAGCCCCCTAATGATTACGCATCCAAAAAGGGATATTTCTTGATGACTTTCCACCATGAGCATTGCTACTCAAAATCTCACCTGCCTTATTATTCCCGCCCACAGAGCAGGAGCTAAAATAGCCAACTCATAAACCAGTTCCTATATTTCACCTAGGCCGTTTCTAGAATTCGCCCCACACCACCACCTCTTTTGCTCACAACTACATCAGCAAAACCCAACTAATACGATGTCTTTCCCACCCCCACCCTCAAGCAAAAAAGTCCGCTGTCCACGGCAAAATCGCCATTTCATTCCTACCTACTCTTCTACTCGTTCCTGCCATCTTTACAAGGCATTCGCGCTGGTTGTGATGAGGTTCTTTTGCTAGCGTTTTTTTTTTATTCTATAGTACGGTTTCTTACCCCTGATGCCGGATTTGTGTGCGTGACTCGTTCTTCTGGAGACTTTCCCGTAGCTATAGCTCTACGTTCGGGGCTCTTCCTGCTTTTGGTTGGATATTGGATTCGGCTCTAGTGCTTACCACGACTGAATGTTTTTGCGATGAGGGCAACGGATGTGGTGTTCCTTGGTATATGCATCCCGACTATACCAAATGGTAGTGACTATCTGGTCGTGAAGTGAGATGAGTGAGACCGCATTGCCTGTTGCCTCCTCATGTAGTGAAGAGAAATCGTTATGGCAAGGCCTCCCTTTACATTTCAACAAACCTGTCCAAAGCTCTACAAGCTTGTGAGCTAATACTTAAACTTCATGGCTCAGCTATCTTTGTGCCTGTAAGCTCGAATAACCTTGAGCTTGTCTTGTCGAGACCAACGATTGAAGTTCCGCGTAGGCCAGTAGGAGTCGCTCCCACACCCGATTTGCCACTAGTGGTTCCACAAAAACTCGTTGCCGCGTGGCTTCTTAACGTGTATGTGCCGTACCGCAGCTCCACTCTGGTGTTTACGAAGCACCTCGTATCGTGCTCGCCCATATGCGAGTAAAAGGACACCCCCTGAGCGTTGGGTAGTTTTACCAAGTCGAGCTTTATATGGATGTTGTTGGTGTTCTGTATCTTCTGATCGGAGCCAAGCATGAGGCCCCCATATAGTTGATCAGCAACCTTCGTCTACAACAGGATGCGATAGATCAGAGACTTACATCTGATCAACTTGGAGCGCCAAAGCAAAGGACTGCCCATGTCTTTCTACACATCGAGTGGTATGTAGAATGTTAAGCAAAAGTAATCAGCTTGCTTATATGATCAAGACTATAGATTTTGATAGAGGTGATCTAGGCTCAGTTATCCCATCGCCTAGGCCGGACTATGCTTTTTTTAGTGTTTGAGCAAAAACTGCCAGGCTGGAAAAACAAAGGAAATGCAGATAGGAGGGGGAGGCGGGGAGGAGAATTGGAGTTGGAATCTTCCGAATGCTATACGCTAGAACTGCAAAAGCTCGGCTTGAGCTGTTGTGTAACCACATCAGCACCCATCACAGTGCACCTCTCAAGCCAGAACGGAGCACAGCCTAGCTCAGCCGCACCCGTAGGACTCGTGATGAAGGTCACCAGAACGAGGTCGTTGCTTCCGCGGATGTCTGGACAATGCTACCATCTCCGATGGTGGGGGGGTTTTTCCGCCTTGCATTCTATTTTGAGTATTTTGAGGTGAAAGGAGAGGGGTATATTATGAGCTTCCCCCAACACGGATATCATTTCTCTGGTAGGGTTGCTGGGGCATCCGTTATCCTTCCGCTATCTAGCAATTTTATCGTGGGAGGTTTTTACATACCAACACAGCCCGATTACAGAATAAAAGGGAGGGGAAGTTGTCGGAGAAGTCGTAGGAGAAGTTGTAGGAACCGCTCTATCGTCCTCGCGGAAAGATGAAATCCTGATTGACAATTTGCCAAGGAGAAAACTAGGCACAATGTCCTCCAAACCGCAGTATATCCAATTATCCGACCCCACCCCCTCTCCCTCACTCAACCACTCCCCCATCCCCTCCTACCGACGCTACAGTACCAAAGCGCCCATCTTAGCATCGATAATCGCCACCCTCATCACCCTCGCGCTTATCGTGCCAGTCTTCGCTAATCCCAGATTCTTCAAAACCGGTCAGTACAGCATCCTCAAAGCGAACATCTACACCTTCTCGCTCGTCATCTCCGCCACTCTCCTCGCCGCATTCATCAGGACACAACTCCAAGTTCTCTGGATCAGAGAGGTCGATAGGTGTCTCGCGGAGCAGGGCGGGGCCGCTGGATGGGATGTTCTCAACAAGCGGTGGAGAACTGCATTGGGAATTGCACGGTTCCACGAGCGCTGGGGCTCATCCGCGAATATCAAGGTTAGCTTGACATACATCACCGCCGGTCTGTTGATCTCTTGCATCACCGCAGGATTCAGCATCTACCAAGAGGCCCGCACCGTCCAGTACCACCCCCAAATCCCCGACGGACGCGACTACATGTGCGCCAATGTCACCACCGAAAAGACCCTCACCTCATGGAAAATCGATGGAGGAAAATACTATACTGCCCATACAGACTACGTCCTGTGTCCTACCTCCGAAGCAGAAATCCTCTTCGGGAACATAAACAACAATGACCCCTCCGCCTTTGCCTACGCTGACATGGGCGTCGCTGTGCTCTCCTCCGCCCTCGGCGCCCCCGCTTCCATATACGGCTGGGCCACTGGTCGTGACGACGCAATCATCTCGCTATCTACGAAATACCAGCTGGGACTGCTCCAAACCGCGCAATGCGTGCCTGTAATGCAGCGGAATCCCTTTTACTGCCGCAAGGGGGGGAGTATTCAGTTCTCAACCACGAATAATACTATGTATGCCACTTCTGCGGACGGGAGTTGCATTGCCTGGGATGACTTCCGCCTTACCGAAATTGATCCACGGGAAGAAAATGCCATGGTGAAAGAACATTGTACTGGTTCTACGCTAGGACAGAGCACCATTGTTATCGGCGCATCCAGAGCCTATGCCCCCCATCTTGCCAGAATGATCCATGACCCCTTCGGTCTCTCAGAGGACTCGAACGACACTTTCGTTGTAACTTGCGCGGTCGACGTAAATGCCCAAACTTTTGCCTATCGCAAGGTCTACCTCAGCTATGAATATAACTTTGGCAACTCAAGCGTCCCATTTGGCAAAGTCCTCTTCGGGAATGATGAGCCCTGCAATGGACCGGCGGGACACCCGGCGGGCAGCAATGCCCAAATCGCCCTGGCAGCGATGAGCAGCAGGGGCATTCTGACAGACAATATTGGCATGTCCGGATGGAGCCAAGTATTAGCTGCAGGCACCTTAGATGCAAACCTCTCCTCACGTCAACCCGAGAATTGGGCCTTCAGGGAATCCCAGAACGCACTGGAGGACTTCCTTGGGGTTACGGCCGCAATAGTAGTATCTCGCGTGTACGATCAGAAAGAAGCGATGATCGCTACTGATGGGAGTGCCTTTGTATCTTCCTGGCGCATTGGCAGCGGGTCGCGGGTGGCACTGTTATATGCTATCCCACCATTCGTTGTGTTGCTTTCCCTCATATGGAGACTAAATTCCCTAAAGAAAGTGAGGGTAAGGTGGGAAACGTCGCGGTTGGGAGATTTGATTAATTATGGAAGGGCTATGTCCGATGCTTAAAGGCGGGTTGAATGGGCAGTCTACTTGGTACTTTCTCTATGTTTTTATTCTATTTTATATGGATATTCCAGAGGAATACTCTCAGGGAGTAGTGCCGGAATTTTTTTTATTATTTCGTGTCTATATTCCACTTTCTATGATTTACCAATATATGACTCAAATCCGGATAAATAATCCCAAAGCAACTTCCCCAAGACAAGGTGCCTGCCTTATCGCGAACCTAGATTCGTCTCCTTCACGAGCAGGCTAATAATAACAACAATCACAAAACACAAAGAGCTGCGCCACCACAAGAACGCTCGGCGGTCACAACACACACACACACACACACACACAACCAGGACTCCCCGGTCACCGGCGGGTCTGCTCGCGGGTTCGTGTTGGGGTTGGGAATGTGGTAGTACAATACAGACTCTCTTATGGGTTCTCGTCTGCATGGTGGCTGGATGTTAGGTGCAAATGGCAAGGCAGTGAAGATGGAGTGAACTGGTTGCGAGTATGTATGTATGCATATATGTAGCGAGTAAGAGGTAGAAATACAGTGTGGCTGTTGTACATAAACTAGTACTCTATGCTGTGTATGTATGTACAGATCTCCCCCCGACTTCCTTTTAACTCCCCACAGAAAGAAATCAAACACATAATACTATAGTGGTGCGCCGAGTGCGCTACTTCTTCTGTCTCTTTGAAGACTTTTCGCTCACTGTGCTCATGACGCTCGCGCTGCGCTTATGTCCTCCACTAGAGCTAGGCCGCGGTGCTGTGGCCGTAGCCGTAGTCGTAGCTACGGCCGTAGTTACAGCAGCGTCCACGGATTCCCTGCCATCGATACCAGCGTTCGCCTCTTCTTCCTTCTCTTCTTTCACTTGTCCTATAGGACCTTGTGCAGGCTCGACACCATCCATATCCACATCCATACTCGTTATCACAGTCTCATCTCCCAACTCGCGGTCTGGCTCTGGCTCGCCGCGTTCTTGTCTCTCCTTTCGCTCTCGCTCCTCCTTCTGAGCTTGAAGAACCTTCACCTCGCCCTCAATCTTCTCACACACCTTCCTGATGTCTAGGAGCGTGTGGATGTTTTGCACGAGCCTCTCGTACTCGGCGCAAACCCTCGCTGTCGGCATTACGAGTTTTGCAGGAATCTCAAGCTGTGCGAGGGCAGCCTGGACTCTCTGGGCTTGAATGTTGGACTTTGCCTGGACCAATTTGAGGACTCTATCATTCCGGAACTGCACCCCAGAAGTGAGCCGATCATGATGGGCGACACCGTATATCCTCTCCTCTTGAGCAGAAAGCTTTCTTCGCTCTGACAGAGCGGAAGCAGCACCCTTCTTGACCGATCCGCTAGGCCCGCTGATGGAATCACGAGGTGTGTCCTTGCCATCCCTCATCAACGATCCAACGTTGATATTCTGGCCAGATCCTCCCACAGCAGGACTAGATCCCATATCTATAGATCCACCAGGACCAGCGATAGATCTGCGCTTCTTGCCTTTGTCTGAGGCTATAAGCATCTGAATTAGTTGATTCAGCCCCTGACTAGTATCGTACATCCGAGAATGGGCGCCTGTGTTTTGAGGACTCTCGAGACGCGTATAAAGCTCCTTCCGGTCTTCCAGGAGCTTGTCTTGGGTATTGAGGATTCTCCTTAGCTCAGTGAGCAACATCTCTTCCTCTTGTATTTCGTGTGTCGTGCGTTGCAGTAGTGCCTCGGCCATTTGTTTTCGCGTCGCCTCTTGGGACGCGTTAAAGTTCATCTTCTCATAGAGTTCGAAATCTGCCTTTGCCATACTGGGGACGGGAGTTCTAACTTCCATCATTCGACGCGCAACGCCATAGTATCTTGCCTTAAGCACCTCCATCGTTCTACTTTTTGGGGCTGGGACAAGAGCCATTTGGGGCACGTCTTCTTGCTCCACCTTTGGTGATGGTTGGTAGTCGTACCGGTCCACTATCACAACCCATCGGAGACCATATTCTTTGCAAAGATTAATCAAGTAGTCTGTTTCCTCCCGGGTCCAATCTTCATGTTGGAGATATGATTCGTACTCGTTATCTGTATACTCAGGCACGGTGACGGAGACATTGTATTTAGAAAAGTAGTAGTTTGTATCGGCGGTTGGGGGTTTAGTCTCTTGGGTTTCCCCCGAAGACCCATTCGTCTCGCCCGGAGTTGTCACGGGTGCTGGCTTTGGATCAATCCTTTTCTGCCAGTGGCGCAGAATAAGCCCATCCGTTCTTGCAGGGTTCGTGAATGGAGCCAATTCCCTATGGCAGTCAGCAAGTGATGCGGCAGATGTTGCGCATAGATGTACCATGGTTGTGTCTTATGTGTCCATTTTGGTCTCCCTTTGTACTTAACGTGATCAGAGATGGCCACCGGTGGTGCGCGCTCACCGAGAAGGGCAAACAGTTCTCGGGTGATACCCTCTAGACACCAGTTACTATTGAGATAACGTTCGTCGAATGAAGCGGAGAAGAACGCCTACCTGGCCGTTTCTCGACGGTTTTCTGCTTCTTCGCCGGGGGCGCCCTGGGATGCCCATCCTGGGGCAGATCAAGCATATCACGGACATCTGCTGAAGTCATATTTGTAGCTCGATTCCAGAATGAGATATTAATGAGTGGTTGCTCGCGCCCCCGATTTCGTCACTGGCTTGGCCCGGTATCGCGATGGTCGTTTTCGCGATGTCAAAATAATGTTGAGCCTCTAATTACCACGTGATCGCGGATTTTCGACCACGTCCCCTTTCCACAATCTTGAATGCAGGATCATCACAACACCTGCTAGATCGCCCCGTTCGTTCTACGACTCTCATAACGACCTCAAGGAAATAACATAACTTCCAATAACGTCCCTCCAAATGCGGATACCACGGGCTCTATCGGCGTTTGCTCTCGCATCACTTGCTGTTCCAGCACAATCCCTGTTCTTCTACCTTGATGCCTCGACGCCGAAATGCTTCATTGAGGAGCTGCCGAAAGATACTCTTGTCGTTGGTAGGTATCAGTTCATATCCCGTGGAGCTTCAGCTATGGAACATGCTAAGTATTTGCTAACACAATGGCTACATTACAGGTCATTACTCGGCGGAGGAATATAACGCACAAACTTCCAAATATGAAGTAAACCCACAACTCGGAATAAACATCTGGGTCGATGTACGTCGTCCCCCCCCCTCCTCTCCGGCCAATCCCACTAACTCCCATCCTAGGAGACATTCCATAACGACCACCGCCTCGTAAAAGTCAAAGGCGCCACTAAAGGCTCCTTCACTTTCAGCGCCACTGACTCGGGCGAGCATAAACTCTGCTTCGCTGCTATCACCACAGCCCAAAACCCAGGCTGGGTAGCCGGTGGTGACACTCTCGGCGCCGTAAAGCTGTCTCTGGATATGGCCATCGGCACCACCGGCGACATAGAAAGCAGCGACAAGGGGAAGATCCAGGATATCGTCCAGAAGGTCAAGGATCTAAATGGCAGATTACTAGATATCAAACGCGAGCAGATGTTCCAGCGGGTAAATTCTTTCCTGCCTTTCTTCCCAACGATGGTATTAATCGCTGTGTTAGGTCCGGGAAGCGGAATTCAGAGATCAATCCGAGACCACCAACAGCCGCGTAGTCCGCTGGACTCTCCTACAGCTCGCTGTCCTAGGCATCACCTGCGCCTGGCAACTGTCGAATCTCCGAGCCTTCTTCATCAAACAGAAACTTACTTAGCCAGTGGTTCATTTTTTAAGAGTTTTTTTTATTTTAACTCTTGTTCGGGACCACATGTCGATCATTTTTGCATTGTTTATAACAAAATTAGGGAATTCTCTTTCTCCGTTGTGTTTAGCTCGTAATGTATGAATCACCGAGCTCAGCTTCCTTCGGGCCATAGAGAGCGAATGACATGAATTTATTGGTCAAATTATTCTGTTTTACTCTTGGTTGTTAAAAGGCCGTAGTAACAAGAAAGCTAAGCCTGATATCTCCCAGCGAGTAATCTAAAGTCACCCGCCAGCTCGCCGCGTTGAAACACAACTCTTTGGACTAGCAAACTAAACAAAAAACCAAAAAAAAAAAAGACCTTTATTTTTTTTCTTAATTTAAGCTTTCACCGAAACGATGCTGCCTTACTGTTCAGACAAAAGTTGTGTAGTCAGGATGTCATCGTAAACCCATTTGGTTGATATATGCAAAACGGATTTTGGATTCAAATGGGACAGGGGCGGTAGCGGGGGAGGGGGAGGGGGTGAAATTAAATGATTACAGCGTTGGAAAAGGGGAAATAGGGATGTCTGTTAGAAGCTCGAAACCAGCTCCAAGAAAAGCTATCAAACAAGCTAATGACTCGCATATGGTATTTGAGCAGAGGAGTATGTGGAACCAACGAGAGTCGTGGTGGCCAGAAAAGCTCCGAACCATGAAAAAGAAGAGAGCAACGATGAACATATTTTAGGCAAGCCGAAAACGACAGGATCGTAACTAACGCGCTCTTATGCAATGACATTATCAATGGACCACCAGCCGCTTTGTGGCAGTATCTGATCGGACGTGGGAGAAGACGTTCTTGTCGGTACAAAAACATAGTAAAGGAAACCCGTTGACAACTAATTCACGGCCAGAGTCTATCATCGAGTGGATGTAATCAAACTCACCCCTGTATATGTGGATGATCATCTACCGCAGCATAGGACCTTCATAAGTTTCTGTAATGGAGTCGGGTTCGGTTCCGGGTTCTGCCGGGTGTTCTGCCCCATCTGTTGGTTCATATTCGGTTGAATTTGGCTCATCCTGTGTGGCAAATTGGTCTGGCTGTTCTGGAACTGCGCCTGTGTTGAGGCGGTCGGAGTAACGACGTCTGCTAGGCCCCCCGCCGCTCCGCTTTGACGCTTTTGTGGCAGTGCGCCGGAGGCGCTTTGCCGTTCGCGCGTCTTGCCCACTCCCGGTTTCGCCGGAGATGGAGGCGGGGGTTGCGCGGCGTTTAAACGGGCGGCGGTGAGTGGTCCTGGAGATGGCTGCCCACGAGCAGGTGCGCTGACGTTGTGCAATTCCCTCTGGGAGGAATTTGGGAGCTGGTTTGGTTGATGTAAGTGGTGCTGAGAAGGGTGCTGCTTCATTGCCTCCCATCCTTTGCCATTGTTGAGCTTCATCCAGTCATACTCGCCGTCCTCCACCTCTCCCGTGTTCTTTAGTGCTTGGGTGAAGAGGTCCCGTAGATAGTCGTAGTCTGGGGTATCCTCGAAGCCAAGATTCCGGACGTAACTTAGGTATTTGGTGAATTCTTCTACGCCCTGTTAGTGATATTTAGCCGAGCACATTTTGCAATACATACCGGGGAACCCGTCACATAAGTCCTTAATAGCGGTAGTCTGCTTCTTTTCCCCAATCTTCTCGTACTTTTGTTTGTTTGTGGCGGCCTTTAAACCCTGCCACGGCAGGCCTCCCCTCAAAAAGTACATGAATACATGCCCTAAAGCCTCAAGGTCATCCCTCCGAGATTGCTCACGTCCGAGATGTGTGTTTATGCTCATGTATCTCGCTGTGCCAGATAATGACTTTCTTTCTCTATAAGGAATATGTTGCTTGGTTTTGGGATCCCTGTATTGCTTCGCCATTCCAAAGTCTACCACATGGATAACGTTAGCAGACTTTGACCCCGACCTGCCAATGAGGAAGTTGTCCGGCTTAATGTCTCGATAGATTAGATTCTTCTCGTGTATTGTTTGGACCCGAGAGAGCTAAGGAGATGTTAATAGAGTCCGAGAAATAAGCTAGGCGATAGGATAACCACCATCTGTTTGGCAACCATCACCACAGTTTTTGTTGAGAACCTCCGGTTGCAATGGTCGAAAAGATCCTCAAGACTAGGACCGAGCAGGTCGATCACAAGAATATTGTGAAGCCCCTCTTGGCCAAAGTAATAAACATTAGGTATACCGGCTACGCTAGGGTCAGTTGGAAGTCCCGATAGTGATGCAGTATTGAGGGGCTACTCACGACACCCGACGAGAATTTTGTATGTGCGATATTCATCTCGAAGCTGGGGGGCGTCGCTCTTTCGGGGTTCCTGTAGGCACGTGTAAGCTCATACGCCTTCTCAACATGACTTGATGACGTACAAACTTAATAGCAACCTGTTGGTTGTTGAGTAGATTTGTTCCCTCGAATATGACACCAAAGGACCCTTCACCAATCTTTTTCCCTACTCGGTAGTGCACCCCCACGACATTCGACGATGACGATGCCATGGCGAGCGTCTGTCTCGAGTAGAGAATAGCTGATGCGGTATCAGCGCGACAGAGCGGAAAAGGAGGTAAAGAGTTCGGTGGGCAACGGGTCGCTGTCGTTCAATCTTCCTGGGTGGAGGTCCAATACTAGAGTCCCCAATCAGAATTCATTACATAGAGATATATCGACGGCAGCTGCTAAGATGACACGAAACCAAGCGATGGATCGAGGTCGAGACAGGATGGATGGGGGATGATGCGTGTGCTGATGAATTACAAGACGAATGAACTCACAAAGTTCTCCAGAACGCGGTGATTACCCGAGAAGCGAGTTGGGTGAAGTCGAACGAAGGGACTAGGCAGACGAGTTCGATAAGAGTTCGCGAGCGCCTATTCTTCAGTTTCTGCAGAAGAATGAAGAACGATCCTTGGTACTAGCAGATTTCCCCAGTCTAATTGTCGTTGGATACCGGAGTCGTGATGGCGTGAAAGGCAGCCTTTAAGAAAACGGAATTACGGAGACCCGGCCCTGAAGAAACTTCTTCCCCGTCCCTCGTACAACGAAAGAACCCCAGGGAGACAGGGGAGGAGAGCCTGCACCCACCGGACTCTGCGATGGCCCGCGTGTCTACCCTTTACGACACGGGGAAAAGCAGCGGAGGAGTTGAAGCTGATGGGGTGGTGGACGAGAGCAAGCGTTGAGTTGCGGGAGGTCTTTAGCCGCAGCAGCAGAGAGCACTTGGCAAGCAGCAGCAGCAGCAGCAGCAGCAGCAGCACAGCGGAGTGGAGCGTCTGACCGCACAGCGAACAAACCACGGGGGGCGCGATAGGCAAAAAAGCCACCACCGCGCACAGCAGTCACGGGGAGAGCGAAGGGGAAAAATAAAAAAGCAGCCGTGGCGTGATTGGAGATCGCAATGGACTCCCCCTGTGCTCCTTTATCCTTCCTTTAACACGGGCAGCACAGTCGGCCGTGCTCTGGAAAGGGAAGGGGAATAATCCGCCACGGCGAAACCACCTCACTGGCCCTGTTTCTCAATGTCACGCATACGAGGAGATGCCAGTGGGCCTCCCAACCCTCGCACAACGGCCATACAGCACTCCATACAGTGCTCCAACAGGTTGCGCCGCACAGACACAGCGAGCAGGCCCGGCCGTCCAATCCAGTGCACACCGCTGTCTACTGCTCTGGCTGCCAGCAGCCGCGCCAACCAAAAGCGTCTCATCAGGCCGGCAGAACCAATGTCCTGCTCGTCGACCCGGGGCCTCGAACACCTGGGCGAGCGCATACGGCGAACACCATTTATTTCGTCCGATTCCTCCTCCGCGAAAAAAGCCGCTTTTTTTTTTTTTTGCTCCGTACAAGTCTTTTTGTATTCCCATATCGGCTCGGATGCTAGAAATAGCGCCAGCTCAAATTAACGTCAAAAAGCCCCGCACCGTTTAAGCATGCAACACACGACACGCCCGCGCGACCCCTTCCCTCCTGCGATGTACGGGGTGCTGTGTGCTCTACAGAAAGAAAGAAAGAAGAAAGAAAAAGAAGAAAAAGACGCGCTCATCCGCTCCTGGTTGGCGGATGCAGAGACTGGCCGTCAAGCCTTGTACCCGGCCCCCCAGCTGCCCATCCGCATCAGGCAAAGATCAGAGCTCCGCGGGTGTCGCCGGCAGCGGCGCTGAGAGACGTATGGAGTAGAGTAGAGAGTCCCGTACAATATTGTACAGGCTTAAGCGAGCCCAAGGTTGGGCGGTTGCCCCCAACAAAACAATCGCCCATCTGCCCAAACATCCTGCTGACTACTCACCTCCAACGAGCCCTGAAGTATGTACTTGTACCTAGAGGTTGGATTTAAGTCTCTGCCTAGGCACAGACTTACCCCTATGTATGTATGTATGTATGTATGTATGTGCGTGTACATACATTGCGGGTTGAAGCCAGTGATCGTATTCGCAACCCTGACAAATCTACATGTTTGGTTTTTTTTGGGACCTACATTAATTACATGGAAAATAAAAAAAAAATTAAAAAAAAAAAAAAAAAAGAGACCTCTACCCTTAATACCAACGGTCTAATGTATTTCGAGTTTGTCCTTCCCATTACAGCCAAAAAGGATCTTGTTATTGCCACTCAAAGATCCCCTCCCCAGAACCGTCCTTTGCCTTTTGGTGACTATGGTAGAGAATCCCACCTTTGCTGTCGAGCTTCAACACGAGACCAGGTGTCTCCCATCTGACTGTTCGCTTTCCCTGAGCCCCGCCATCTGCCTGGTTTTCCTTATCCTCTGCCATGATCACATCGCCGTCGGCGTCATCTTCATCTTCTATCATGCCAACCCGAAACCCTCTTTTCATCTTATTTCCCAGGTCGTGCAGCTCCTTCTCCCTCTCCACTTTTCTCTCTAGCTCGTCACTATACGTCTTTGCAGCTGCATCTAACATTCCTCGAGCCCACATATGCAATCTCGTTTTGGCGAGGTAGTGCTTGAGCTTCAGGTCTTCACGCTCGAGTTCCGTCAATAGGGAAATCAAGACTTCGTGGTCTCCGACATCGTCATAAACATCGGCATTGACACCATGGCCGAGACACTCTCGCGGATCTTTACTCTGGAAGCCGTCATGATTAGTGAGCGGCGTTCGCCAGAAGCCTGTTTGGTGAGTCAGTAGAGTTTAAGCAGATCACCCCAAGCCATTTCCCCTCCCGAAGACAACGCACCTTTCCGCAGGCCAGTTAGTAGTGTCGTATAAACGGCAGTGCTGGACACCGCCCGCTCAACCATAGCGTCATCCCGAAATTCGGTATTATTAATACTATCCCAGTCCTCCCGAATGTAGGCTCTCCTCCATATCATCTTCTCGATCGCATCTCTCTTTCTACCTTCAATCCCACTCAACTGTAGGGCCTTCAACGCCAGGTAAAATTCCTGGCCGAAGCTATGTTGCACGTTCGTCTCCGCCTTGGGGAGTGCAATGAGCGTTAGGAGATCAATTAAATAATGCACCGGCATTTCTTTGCGGTTAACAAGCATCCCAACTGCAGCCTTAAGCCTCTCATACAATGTTGCCATTTCAGCTTCGACATGGGCGAAAAGATCCATCGCCAGTTGCACTTCGGCAACTCCGTCAAGGGCGCCATATAGGGTCGGCGCTACTTGTCGGTACAAGGCTTCTTGGATACTAACGATATCAAGTTGATCTTGCACATGGTTAATGCATTGTTCGACTTCCTCCGGATCATTCATATCTGTTGCGGCTTGACTTGCAGCTAGTCGGGCGAGCTTCCCTAGACTAAACTCCACTTTTCTGCACCAGAGATCGATCTTCTCCGATCCGGCAAGTTGTATCAGGGTCCGGCCAGCAGTGTCGTAGTTCTTGCTGGTAAGGACACTGTCGATCCAGCTAAGCTTCATCAATCGTGGATCGCTCTGAAGGTAATTTGTCAGATACGATTGATACCTATCATCTTCGCGACTCTCCATTAGTGCAGACAACTCGCCTGCTTGTACCTGGTTCTGGTAAAGTGCTCTAGCCCAGTGATGTCCGAATTTCTGGTAATATCCATCGATCCTTTGAGCAATAAGTTCTAGTTCATTCTCAAGCTCTGCTTTCTTCTCACCACTTAAACCCGGGTGCTGAAGGGCTGCTGTCGTTTTGGTAACATCTCTGATCGCCAGGCCTACGAGTGTTGTGAAGTCTTTGAACTTTTCTGATAGGTAATATGCTTCTCGTATCAACCCGAGGGGTTCTAGACTCATGATCTGCATCCTTCGTAGAGTGACGTGCTGCAATTTGGTATCTTCTGCAAGTTCGGATGGCTTGTTCATTTCGCCTTTCGAATAAGCCTCAACCCAGGCAATCCTCTCCAGGTACGTGAGCTGGCATAACTCGATATGGCGTGGATAGTCCTTAACGATCCTCCTATAGATCTGTGGGTCCCATTTCTTTTCTCCTGGGGGTCCTGCATCTGGCTGGTCAATGTACGGCGAGAACCTAGCTAGCATGTTTCGTACTAATTCGACAAGCTTGTTGATCACTTGAACACCGTCATTTGTGGATGTCCAGAATTCAGGCAAATTCTTGTAGCCTTCTGCGAGTATGCCGTCACTTGTCAACGCCTCATCCTCAAGCCCATAAATTGACGCGTTCTCCTTTCGAAACATAAAAGCAGTCTCGAAAATCAATAGGGAAACCTCCTGTGCCTCTGCCAGGAGTGGCATGAGATCGGTGTACGACTTTTTCCCCTCATTTTCGTATTCATTAGCTGTTGTATGCCACAACCACTGCGCAACATGCTCGATACGTGACACATCTCTAGTAAACCACTGTCTGACTTCATCTAGTTCGCCAACCTCTTCATTCGCTGTCGTCTTAAGGCCGTCACCGAGGATAAAATAGAGTTCTGACTGAAGACTTGTTTTCTCACCCTGTTTTCTCTGTTTCAACTGCGTGTCGTAATTTTTCCACATAGCTCTCGCAGCGGCCAGTTTTTCGGCACCCCATAACAGCTTCCACCTCGTCAGACGAGGGAGCGGTGGGAAATTTTCCTTCAGGTGAAGAGCTAGAAGTGCTAACGCATCCGCTCGTTGGTGGAGCTGATTGTCCATAGAAGGTGTAATTGTCGGTATATACTTAGAAGTCGAATCCAAAATCTCCCTACTTATCTCTAGCGCTGCTTCCCCTACATCCGCTAACGAGTGCTGGTTTTCAGAGCGTGCTGCGAATTTGAGGGGGTTTTGGGGTTCAAAGCCGTAGAAAATTGCCTGTTCGATTTTACTCTTTAGGATCTTAGACTTGAGCACCAACTCTAAGTCTCCGCCGATGTGCGTTTCATACTTCGCTGGGAAGGCGGCCACCCTTAAGGCGCCCCCACCTCTGACAAGTAGAACACAAGCCGGATATTTTGACCGCCGGCGGTGAGTCTTGCTGTCTTCCATGCTTGCTGAATCTACGGAGATACCGTGCTCCTCGCCGCTACCAACAACCTCAATGCTTACATCGTCCCGGAAATCGATAACGTCCTGGAAGGAAGGTGGGTGGTGATTGGCGTTAAGAAGTAGCTGGTGATCGGAGTTATCTATCCCCTGAATCAGCGATACGATGACTATTGCATGAGCGAAAACGACAAAAGCCGTGTGGCCCGGAGCAGGCAGATATATCCTAGGCCTCGAAGATGTGGATCGCTCCAATGGGGTAGAGTAGCAACTGATCGTATGGACCCTCCCGACTTCTGCAGTTCCACCGCCGACTGACAGCTCTACTAGTGCATAGGACGCAGACGCCTTGCTAAAGTAAGCGACCAAGGCAATAACCTTTATCTCTTCAACTCTCCCGTGAGCAGCGCCTTCGTTTCCTTCAACCACACTCTGAGTGAAAGCGAAATCGAGAATCTCCAAGTCCTCTTCAGCCGCCTGGCTGGGTGTCACACCTGCTCTTCTTATCCCACCCGCTATTTCCTCTCTTGCGTCTACTTCTCCCCGAAGGACATAATTCCCTGCCCGGTTCACATCCCACAGCTGCACATGGCCTTTCGCTGTCACAACTGCAACTTCTCTCTCTCCTCTTCCGGTAATTCTCCCCGCCCGAACAGTGACATTGCCTCTTCTCCACCCACCGCCTATCAGAGCATTTCTTAAAGAACCGAAAAAAAACAAACCACCCGTAGAACTACTAGTGGGGCTCCGTATGAAGTTCACAGCTATGGCTGGTCTCCCTTGTCCATCTTTCACGCTGAGATGCGCTATCCTTCCGCTGCTAAAGCTGAGGATGAACCCCGCCGGCTCTGCGTTCACGACGGCCGATACGGTCTCTCCAGCCAACATAGAGCCCACAGAACCCTGGACGCCTTGCCTCTGTTGCCTAAAAAGATCCTGGGCCGCAGCGCGGGAGATAGAATCCCAGTAAACTACTTTACCCGTGCTGGGCATAACCACAACAATACCCGGTTCCGCTGAGGAGGTGGAAGGAGAAACGAGGGATCCAAGAGGCAAGGGCCCTATTGTATTCGATGCAGAAGCGGGAAGGGTAAAACAGAAAGTCTCCGGGGATGAATGGGGTGTAATATAGGACCACACTATGGCGTGGGTAGGTGTTAGGAGAAGGGCATGAGAAGTGGTCGACGAAATCATGCCTTGAAGACGCTCTATGAAAGATGTCAGCTCAGCACGGAAGACTAACACCCCGGGTAGGTGCAAAAGACCTACCGCTTGTGTTGTTTCGAACATAGTCGGGAAATCCAGGCAGTTTTGTAACTACGAAGTTATCGTTCTTCGTCTGACCCACGAATATTCATTAGCGGTCCTTCAAAGTTTCAACGCAGGTCTGACCCACCAGAACAACGCCGTCTTCTTTCCCAACCCTTTCCCCAACTCTCTCCCGAAGAACTGTGTCTACAGATTCCCCTCCCCTGCGCCTGCGGCCATGGGTGCCCAGAATTTCCCCAGATGATGCACGGTCACGACCCATCTCTATAACTGCGGGCACAATGGCTGCGTCATCGGCCAGCACGCTACGTGCCCTTTTTGCCTGCGGTAGTGTACTCGCACCTTCTGTCGATAGTTGACGAGGGCGGCGTCGGGGGTTGCGCAGTGAAGTTGATGGAGGAGGAACATGCGACGAGGATTCAGCTGAGAACATGGTAAGATGGTCGATTGCGCGTAGATCACTAGCCAACAGCCAGAGAGCGACCTATGGTGTGATTAAGCCCCTGTTTCTGGTGGGTGAAGGAGTTTTGCACGGTGATAGAGGGTCGTTGACCTTTAGACTGTTGTGAAGTCTGGAGCTCTCTTTTTTCGGTGTGTACGCACTAAACCAGAAGCGACTTCGCGAAATCCTGGTACAAGACAATCAAACGTTGCTGCAAGCTTGAAGTCACTTCTACTAAGCCGAGAACTTGGCTGGAGGAGCTAACAGTGTTTTCTTCTAACTTGTGGTGGCAGAGACACAGAACACGAAACCCGGAATGATTTGAATTATCTACCTATCTATAGCATCTTTAGTATATACATGCAACCGGACTCGCAGTTACCCATATAGTGGCATAGTACAACAACCTCCAAAGGCGCGAACTAGAATATAGGTCGAGCACGCAGCAGAGGTGTTAGTTCGAAGATAGGCACGAGGTATATCCAGTAATGTATTGAGCCATAGCTCTCCTATGCTATCACAACTGTATGTCGTTATTGAGTAGTCGTACTTCTTCGCCAGGTTTAAACGCTGGAAGCCCAATATAGGGACAACCGTCACACCGAAATGCATCCCCTAGTGAGCAGTTCCCACAGCTCCCAACCTTCCCCTGAACTGTAAAGTCCACTTCTGCCAACTCGTCCGCTTCTAGCTTCAAAGCGCTAAGGGCGGTTTGCGCTGCGGACCTCCTAGAAGCATCTTCAGCTTCGATTTTTTCCTTGAGACCGCAGGTGCAGTCTTTGCAAGCACGCCGACGTTTACCGGCTTTCGGGCGGCATTCAGGAGCTGTACAGTCAGCGCGATCACACCCGAACGATCGTAAGAAATAAGCTTACGCTGGACAATTGGCCTTGCCATGTCTTCCTCATCAAGTAATGTATCCTCGTCAATAAGTTCATCGTCATCTATAGTAACAGTAAACTCGCCGGAGCCATTGCCGAGATCCACGAACCCCACACCCGCTGGCCCAGCGGGCTCGGAAGCGCCATTTTTCCGTTTGCCGCTTAGGGCATGTGGTGGAGTCGGTCCACTAGTACCTAAAGAACCTGTGGGAGCTAACGATACGTTCTTTCTCTTGTTGATCCCCAGAGGGACGACTTCAGTTGTGCTGTAACCCGGCCTCGCCATTCCACCAGCCCCCCATGCGACCAGGCCAGCCAAAATGGCTTCTCTACGTTCTTCGCCCACATCGTCCATAGCATAAGTCCCATCTTGGCTTTTTAGGATCCCCCCTGGTTTTAACGCCCTCACGAGCTTTCCAAGAACGTCGCGTCCCAGTAGCCTCGAACTTTCTGTCCTTGTGCCATCAGGGTCGGTGAGTAGGAGAATAGTCTCATACGCAGATTCGGGCAGCAAGACGAGACCAAGCGAGAGGCGGTCGAGCATCTGGATGTCCGTGACACTGCGATCGTAGCTATCAAGTACAGATGTGAGGACCTCTGGGTGAGAAGAGAGTGATGGAGGTGAGAGAAGAAGTGTCCTGCCCGTCGCTGCAGAGTGTGACTTGCTCCGGGGCCTAAAGTCGGAAGCCAAACCCAGAGCGACAGACGGAGCCATGGCCGGGCCGTAATACTAGGAGCTGTTCAAGTCCAGTATAGAGGTTGGACGATGCAGACGGAAAGTCGCATGAAAACCTCCAGCGAGACAACGGAGGGCTCGAAGTGCCGGTAGCAGCGTCAAAAGTCGCGATACGGAACACTGCAACTACCTTCGTCAAGCCGAATGTTGGCGGACTGATTGATAAGCCGGTGTCGGCGGGGAAAATTGGGACCCAACCTTCTTTGGGGCTAGTCAGGGCTAGTCAGGGCTAGTCAGCACGCGAGCAACAAGCAACGGCCGTCATCCATTTACTACACTTACGTCGCACTCCCGCGTATCAAGGCATAGTTTAATATATATACATATACATACATACTGCTATGCGCGTACTAGCGTTATTCTAGCAGTGCCTTCCGCACCTCTTCAGTGTGTGAACAACTGTATGGGGTACGAGCTGCGAAGCAAATGAGTTGACATCTACAAAATGCACCGCAGGAAAACAAGTCGCCGCTGCTGTTATGCACTACCTGAAACGCACATGTACCAGCAGATCCCCGTGACCCAGGCGTGGAGCTGGGGCCCAGCACAATAAAGACGCTGTTGGTTGCTGGTACCGTGCTACTCCCCCACCTTCAATCACATTCGCAAGCAAGCTTCCATATCCAAAGCGACCTGTACTTGACAACGAGGGAGTTGTTCTACGAGGTAAGAATAGCTGTTCCTCAAACAGGCGCGGAATCGGGTTTTGAGACCCTTCCATCCCCAGATTCCGCCAAAGCGGTGGCTACCCCGCAACTACAATTAGTACGTACGGGGTGGATAGCTCCGTCGGCCAGTTCAAAACATCTAGCCTGCACCCCATCTTCAAGAACACCACAGCATCGCAACAACGATCCCGTTCCACGCCAGAGTCATACAATTACAGGTACATCACAGGTGCATCGTGGCTCGAATAACTCAGCCGCCTAAAGACATTGAGGGGCAGCAGCAATCTGAAATGATTCAGCCCGTTCGCCAGTGGTCTGAGCCCGCATCGGTCACACGAGCGTTAGCTGACATGCCCCCCATCTTCATTTATAGACCCAATAATCCCCGACGAATCCTACCTCCATCACCCCGAGCTCAACCCATCCGAAGAAACAAGTACGTCAGTCATATCTAGCTCGTTCCATTTTCAGGAGCTCGTATGTCTCGGGCGGTATCTACACTACCCCCATTCACCATACTACTGCGCACCAGTCCTCCACTAGCCTGCCTATCGGTCCTTTCAAATCTTGCTGACCGCGTGGCCCTCGTTGTAGTGACCCGCTCCCACAAACTCAACGACCGTGACCACGCTGGTCTCGCTGACGGTACTGCAGCGCCAGAGGAGCATCTTCCGCGCTACTTTGCCAAGTCGGGCCCCGTCGACACCGATCCCAAGAAGACTAAGAAGGATGGTGCAGGCAAAGGCAATTGGTATACTCCTCGTGGCCACCCGGCCTATTACCTCGAATTGAGGGCGTCGATGCTTCCAGTTAATTAGAACGCTGTTGACCAATGCCTTGCGATATAGGGGCCGAGAGGGCGACGAAATCGAAGACTATGACTACAATATGACTAATCCACGCCGTCGCTCTAATAGTAGCACTGTTGTCTCAAAGGATTTCAAGACTAAGTTCGAGGCGGTTGACCCGGAGCCCGTCTTTGAAGAGGAGCTCCACGGCCCGACGCGCGAAGACGACAAAGATCTGAGTGCAGTTAGCACTACTAGCAGCGCTAGTGTAGAAGATGAAGAGGTGGGGAAGTAAATTTGATACGAGATGAGCGGGGTACGTGTTCTTCGCTGGACCGAACTGGACAAAGCACGTTGCGTACGCCTTCTACTTTGTGCCACATTTCCATTTGCCTCCGGGATTTTTCGGCGATGGAACGTGCGTATGTTTCACCGGTCTACACAGGTAATATAAGGAAATGGAAGGATATGTACTTTACAATTCCCCTAAATGATAAAATAAAGGGAGATCGAAATATTCAGCTTACCCAGCGTATTAGCCAAAAGTTGCATCTTCCCGCCTCATAACATCTAGCTGCTCTAGCCAGGCCAGAGACCTTTTAATCAAGTTTCTCGTGAAAGGTCACCAATGCTCCAGTTACTCCCCTACCTCTAAGGAATCTCGCCTTTGTCGCAGCCCCCACAGCTTCCGTTCTTCGCTCTCCCTCAACAGTCATCTCGACAATGCGTAGAAATTGCTGATCTTTTGTCTTCACCACTAGATAAGGCGTCTCTGAGTCAGACCGCGACCACAGGAATGGTAGCCCAGGTTCTTCCATCGGAATGTTATCCGAGACTGAGAGATGCGACAGCGTCACAATAACCCTCCTCCTCTTATTAGGGTTAGTGGCCATATTCCACAGTGGACCCAAGACTCTTTGACGTCGAAGGATCTCGCTGGCAGAGAAGGAGGACCAGTCAATACATCGATCTTTCGGCGTAATTTTAGGTGCATGTCGGATCTCAGGAGTTTGATCCCTCAGTTGGGGTCTAGACCACCAGCCAACCTCTTTTAGTGGCGGAACGAAGACACAGTCTCGAAGGCCCTGCACAAGCATTTCTGCACCTTTTAGAGCAACCAACGATTGAAGCTCTTGTACTTTGACCGTTTCTGGATCAGGGATGTCGAAGCCCGGGTAAGGGGTCTGAGCAAGTACGAGTCCATGGTCAAAGTTGGTGGGATGGAGTGATTGGAGAGTGATACCAGTTTTGCGTCGGTTTGCTAATAAGGTATGGTGAAGTGGAGCGGGGCCACGGAAGCTAAATTCAATAGTTAAGACGAGGTCCCACTCCCCAGGGATTAGACATACCCTACTTACTCTGGTAGTAGAGAGGGGTGTACGTTTAGTCCGCCATATTTAGCAGCATTGAGGAGGCGTGGAGGGACAAAGAGGCCGAAGGAGACGGCAATTATGAGGTTAATTGCCTCATTGTCTCGCAATGGAGGCTATCAATATATCAGAAAAAGCTCCTGTAGCACTATAGGCCATTCAATTACCTACAGCCCATCGAGTGAAGGTATCAATTTCGTGGACGGGGAGCGCGAGATCTTCCGCAACCGATTTTATAGGTACTGCCGAAGTGAGCCACGAACGATGATCTATGTACGAATTATAAATGATTACCCTCTGCTATGTTCCTAAGGCCCCTCCCAGTCCTCTTACCCGGCCTGCAAACTACATCAATCGACTCAATCGTGCCTGGTCGTTCTAGCAACTCGTTGTGTATGGCTCTGAGCGATGCGACACTGAAACCATCGGAACCGCAAAAGAGAATGCGCAAAGGGTCGCATGACTTGTTCGAGCTCCAGCGAGCATGGGACAAGCACCCAAGAGTGAATTGGGGGTGTTGAAATCGAGGAATCGGCCTCCAAGGTAGCATCATGATTCCACTGAGAGTTCCGTTCTGAGGACGGAAGTTCCCGCGGCGGAGATGGCATTACTGTGAGTGCCGAAATGATCGAGACTCGGTTAGCCAGTATCGCCGCACCACCAGAATTGTTAGCAAAACCGTTCAAACTGCAATCCAAAGCGTTTAAACACGATTAATAAGCCATGTAAGGTCTCAAAGTGATGCTGGTAACTTGCCTAATCTGGCCAATTGTATTGACGTCATGGTGTAGCTATTTACTGTAGAAATGCCGCGTATAGAGCCTCCTTCTCAGACTTCTATCCGCCATTCCACCCGTACACCTAAGCCCTCAGGACGCAAACGTGCCTATTCTGAGTCTATAGCTCAGCCCCCACACTCCTCGCAGCGTACCAAAAAACCTTCCATAGCAGCCCCCCGTCTAATCCTCTCCCAGCCAGCCCCCCGCCAACAGACTCGAACTCCCACAACCATAGACGAAGCAGATATAGATGAAGATAGTAGCAAAGATGCCGACCTGGATACTAGCCAGGGGGATAGTCAGGGGGACGGCTGGAGGGACGGCCGAGGGGGCGGTCAGGATACCGATGAGGATATTGCCTCGAGTATAATGGACGATGATGAAGCGGAAAAAGAGGAGGACACGATGAGGTATCCGAGTATATGGAAAGCTATTGTAAGAACCGTAGCGCGGTTCTTGGGGAAATATAGTAGTGTGACGACTTATAGTAACGATGGAGTAACTCCGGCGT
>JAJDFF020000366.1:0-32456 GCA_021527025.2 Geoglossum cookeanum | reverse complement strand
TTCCTTTTTTTCTTTTTTCTTTTCTTCTTTTCTTTTCTTTTCTCTGGTGGGAACCGTTTCCCCCCCCCCCCCCCCCTCCCCCCCCGGGGGCGGGCCAGGTTTTGTTTTTGATGGAGGGGATAGGGAAGAGAAGGGGGGTGTTTCCTTTTTTTTTTTTTTTTTTTTTTTTTTTTTTTTTTTTTTTTTTTTTTTTTTTTGGGGTTTTAATGTTTTTGGGGGAAAAAATTTTGTCTTGGGGGGGGGGGGGGGGGGGGGGGAAGCGGCGGGGTTGGATGGCATGGATGGATGAATGAATGAATGAATGAATGAATGAGGGGAAAGGGAAGGGAAGGAAAGGAAAGGAAAGGAAGGAGCGAATGCCACTCTGATGGGGAGAAAGGAGGGGAAAAAAAGCTCTGGGTGAGCAGGGGAAGGGGGGGGAGGTTTGTCCGCTCGACCCGGCGCAGTGGGACAATTTTTTTTTTTTTTTCTTTCCCCTCTTTCCTTCTTCTTTTTCTTTTCTAGTCCCCCGCACAGAAAGAAGAAGAAGACCGGGGGTTTTTTTTATTTTTTTTATTTTTCTCTCTACTCTTGTGTACATATGTCTCGGGATGCCGGAGCCGGGTTTTCTTCCTAGTAATAATGGGGAGAGGATTTTTTTTTTTTCTTGTTGTTTGTTCTGCATAAAAAAATAAAATAAAACCCAGCTTTTTCTCTCTCCCCCCTCTCTCTTTCTTTCTTTTCTTTTCTTTTCTTTTTCTTT
Source organism: Geoglossum cookeanum (assembly GCA_021527025.2). Lineage (NCBI taxonomy): Eukaryota > Fungi > Ascomycota > Geoglossomycetes > Geoglossales > Geoglossaceae > Geoglossum > Geoglossum cookeanum. The sequence continues at coordinate 31,714 of JAJDFF020000366.1, read as the reverse complement.
TTCTTTTTTTTTCTTTCTTTCTCGGATCCCGGAGACGGGCTTGTTTCTACTTGGAGAAAGTTGCACAATGCACGGGAAAACTCCGCCTCTTTCCTTTTTTTCTTTTTTCTTTTCTTCTTTTCTTTTCTTTTCTCTGGTGGGAACCGTTTCCCCCCCCTCCCCCCCTTCCCCCCCAGGGTCAGAGCCAGGTTTTGTTCATGATGGAGTGCATAGGAATGCAAGGAGCTCTTGTTCCTTTTTTCAGGCCGTTTTCCCCTCGTGTTTCACTCTAAATGGAGGGAAGGGAGACGTATGTTTGTTACGCAAAGCGCAAACGGATATTTCCTTTTTTTCTTCAAGGTCTTTTTTCTTGTTTGCTAACGCTTTGCTAACGCTTTGCTTGGGGTGGTTGGTTGGTGGCAACAGTGAACTCCATGTGTTTCGCGGGCATCAGCCCAGTCCCACAGGATTTATTATGGGTCACGAGTTCACTGGGGTTGTATCAGAGATTGGGGACGAGGTCAGATCTGTCAAGAAAGGCGACCGAGTCGTCTGTCCATTCACAGTGTCCTGGTAAGTTTAAGCTTTGCAAAGTGTATGTACGTGTACCACCTCTGGCTCTCGTAAGCTGAGGGATCAACTGCTGCTCCAAAACGTAGCTCCGAGTGTTTCTACTGCATCAATGGCTTCTCTTCCCGCTGTGTCAAGGGTCGGCTCTTTGGGTCGGCCGCCTTGGATGGTGCACAGGCCGAATATGTACGTGCTACTTTATGTGGGGCAAGACAGCTATCCAATGGCAAGGTTTTTGCTGATGTGAGGGCTTTTTGGTGATAGGTTCGGGTGCCATTGGCGGACGGGACGATCATGAAGGCGCCGGATGGCATCAAGGATGAGGTACTGGTGCTTATGGCAGATATTTTTCCGACGGGGTACTTTGCGGCGTCAAACGGCCTCGGACAACTGACTGAAAAGCAAAGAGAGGAGGCAACGGTGGTGGTGATCGGATGTGGTCCCGTGGGTGAGTCAACCGACATAGACGCTGTAATATCGCTCTAGGCGAACTCCAGCGGTTGATTCCTGCTGTTTAGGGCTCTGCGCCGTAATCGCCGCGTCGACATATAAACCAAAACATCTGTTCGCAGTCGACTCAGTGCCATCCAGGCTCGAGCTTGCTGGATCTCTCGGAGCAGAGCCGTTGAACTTCGAGACGGATCGTGAACATCTCAACACTCGTATTAAGGATGTCACGGACGGACGGGGGGCAGATGTGGTGTTGGAAGTCGTCGGCCGTAGTGACGCGCTGAGGCTAGGATTCGATATCCTAAGGCCTTGGGGTTTCATGAGTAGTGTTGGCGTTCATAATGGAGAGGTGGGTAATAATTCGTCCGCTTCGTTGTCCGACAATTGCCCAAACCACAATGACTTGCAGATGGGAAACTTACATATGCTGCCAATGCCGCTTGGGATATGTCGTGAATGGCTGCTGCTAACCGTGTGGCGGACGTACTGTGATACTTAGATCCCATGGAGTGGTAACGAGGCATATGGCAAAAACCTAAGACTGCAGATGGGCCGTTGCCCTGTTAGGTCCATCTTCCCACAAGCTCTTGAGGTGCTGAAGGAAAACCAGCATTTACTAGGGTAGGTCAGACCAGCCGGGTGATCTTGCATGAACCCGCTAATTCCCCCGATGCAGATTTATGGCCGACAAGATCATGCCGTTGTCGAAGGCCGAGGAGGGGTACGAACTGTTTGACAAGATGAAAGTCCAAAAGGTCATATTTGATGCCCGGAAGTGAGGGGTGCCATTATATTATCATGGTATTATGGGAATTGTAGGAATTGACATTGGAATTGGATAGCCAGTGTCGACTCTTTAAGGGGAGGATCGGTTTTTGGGTATCACACTTTCACGTTCAGTATGACAAGGGCCCCAATGGCTTGGCCAAAAGGATGCAAACAGAGAGGGGTGTCGGGGCCGCATGAGTTTGCCGTTTGCCTGATTCTGCCCCACAGTAAGCCAGAGAAGCTTGTGATAAGGCCTGCTTGGCAACCAGTGCGCAATGGACTCTGTTTCTTGATGTATGTACTCTGTACGAGCATCTGACATGAGGCTCAACCACGGCGACTAGTCGCTGTCTTCAATTGCTCCACGACGACTGCTGCTCGATGGGTTGCAGTAGTCTCCGCATCAGCAGGGAATGGTTGGCTCAGTTTGGCAATGCTGGCAATGCTGAAGTGACCCACTCTGCATTGTGTGCTCGGCTGCAGATACTCCTGCATCTAGCTCGTCGTCGCGCAGGGAGATGGATTCCCGTGACGGCCATACGCGCAAGAGCGGAAAAAGAATGGCGGGATGCAACGTGGAGAGAGACCCCAGCTTGAAGCCTCCGGGCAAAGCAAGGAGCGAGCGCCGGAAACCTGACGCCGGCTGGGATCACTGATCACTGACAGTCTCGGTCGTCGACTCGCCAAGCGATAACGATTGATAATGTCGTGTGCCACGATAGGGACTGGTTGGAGTCGTGAGGCCCGTTTTCCCAGTAAATAGAAGAAAAGGCTAGCAGGCTATTGGGCTAGAGCTGCGGACGTCAATGTGCGGTAGAGATCGCTGCGGCAAGGCGGTCCAGTCAGAATTCGAGGGGCTTTTGTGCCCTGCACAGCACAAAGAAAGGCAGAGCGTTTGGGGTGTTGTTGTGCGCTCCATGCAGCTAGTTTTTTCGTACTAAGGAATTTTTTGAAGGTCCACCCACCTCCAATTTTCCTCCCCTCTTCGCCTCCCCGCAACATCATCCTCATAAAGCAAACGTCGTCCATCAAAATTCTTCTCTCCCCCGACCTATCCTTCCCGCACCACGTCCCCCCACTCTATTCCTTTCCTCGCCTACCTCCTCCACTTCCCTCGCTCCTCCTTCCGCCTCTCTATCCCCCCCTCCTCCGGAACTCAGTCAGCTCTTGCCGCTTGTCCTCGTGGCCATTCTCCCTTCCGCTATCCACCTTCTACAGGTATATTTACAACCCGCTCCAACCTGGTCGCTTCAATTAATGTCTGTGCAGCAGAGCCTGTAGCGCAGAGCCTAAGTGCTGTTGCCCGAGTCTGTAAATCTTTGATTCGTCCGCCATCAATCAACCCGCTCTCACCTAGTTCTCAACCCTCGAACTTGAGTATTCAGCTAGCTAGCTACCGCTTTTACATTTACATCTTTGAATCTACCAAACATGTCTGGAGATAATTCACATGATAACCCCGGTCAACAAACCGAGGAGCCTTCCATGTTTAATGATTTTAACCGGCTGGGCGTGAATGACAATCATGGGGCTGACGGAGATGGCGGCCGCCTCGGCCCAGATGGCGAGCCCGCTCCTCGAACCGACGAAGAGTATTCTGCTTCACAGCTGACCCTCCGTGCTATCGTGTCTTCGAAAGAAGCTGGAGTCATCATTGGCAAGGCAGGAAAAAACGTTGCTGATCTCCGGGAGGTAACCGCAGTCAAAGCAGGCGTCAGCAAGGTTGTGCAAGGTGTCCATGACCGAGTCTTGACCGTTACCGGGTCATTGGATGGCGTTGCTAAGGCATATGCTATCGTTGCCAAAGGTTTACTTGAGGGGGCACCCATGGTTGGAATGGGTGGCGTTGTGCCAAACAACGGGACGCATCGTAAGTCGCTGCGGTTCCTTCCTCATTACGAGTTTATATTCCTGTGTGGATCCATAGCTCGGACATGACCACACAAGCAGTATCTACTACCTATCAAGAACCAAGTCTAACAATCTTGTTTGATGTAGCTATCCGCCTTCTCATATCTCACAACCAAATGGGCACTATTATCGGCCGATCAGGGTTAAAGATCAAGCATATTCAAGATGTGTCTGGCGTTCGAATGGTGGCACAGAAAGAGATGCTACCGCAGTCTACAGAACGCATCGTAGAAGTACAGGGTTCTCCGGAGGGAATCCAAAAGGCGGTTTGGGAAATTGGAAAGTGCCTAGTTGATGATTGGCAAAGAGGCACTGGGTCCGTTTTATATAATCCAGCAGTAAGGGTTCAAGGCACTGGCTCTAGTGTTGGTGGTGGAGTTAGCAATGGCTCCGGAATGAGTGGAAACAGCCGCACCTACAATCGCACCGGCAACGGGGCAGATTTCAACGACGGTCCTTCCTACAACACCCGCCGGTCGAACTCTGATGCTGCAGGCCGCCCCCCTAACACAACTGAGGACGGAGAAGAGATCCAGACGCAGAATATCAGTATCCCGGCGGATATGGTCGGGTGCATTATCGGTCGCGGAGGTAGCAAGATTAGCGAGATTCGGAAAAGTTCTGGTGCTAGGATTTCTATCGCCAAGACGGCTCATGATGAGACTGGCGAACGGATGTTTACCATCATGGGCAGTACTAGTAGCAACGAAAAGGCACTCTACCTTCTCTACGAAAACCTCGAGGCGGAGAAGATGCGAAGGAGCAGCCAAGGCCCCTCGCAGGATTAGCGGGAAGCTTCTTGGGCTCTCCGATGTCGCTTGTGGAGACTTGGGAGAGCTGTATATGAACAAGTCATATACTAGGGATAGCTTTGAAAACCGCCACCTAACAATTGGCATTGGCAATGTGTATAGTGCTATGGGGTGAGGTTGGACTGGTCTGTAGGCTCGAAAGATGAATCTGTGGTGGAATAACGGCCCGTGCTAGCCGTCCAACAGCCGGCATCGCCAGAATCGCCATACTTGCTGCAGAAACTCTATCATTCCTACCTCTCTGTTGTCATCATACCATGTGTCCATCCTTTGTTACTTACGACTGTTATGACGACTTCTCTTGCGAAACTCTGGACTTGCTTTTTGCACTGATGACTCATGTCACTATGATATCCCCTCCCTTGTACTGAGCTGCAGCTCATACCTCCGTACGATCCTAGCAGTAAGGCTCTACAGCCTCAGCATGACGTACTTTACAAAAAATGGGTCATCTTCTGATCCCCAGCATTTCCTAACAATCACGCTTCCAGACAATCACCATCTCCACCCTTGCCTAAAATGTCATGAAATTGGCAGTGGCAAAACAGCTCTACCGCTCCTTATCAAAGTTTGCCTCGTCCTCTTTTATTCCTCTGCTCATGACCGTTTCCTTCTAACACCCTCCCTGAATTCTCTCCGAAAAAGTCTCATCCACACCTCTCTCACGAAAAACAAATATGCTTTCCCTCTCACTCCTTGCTCCTATTCTATCCGAACGCTCATAACAATTCCGAATAACCGCTCGCTGTCTTTCACCCGACCTAGCTCTCTCATCAGACATTACCTCTAAAAAAAAAACCCCTCTACGACAGATCAAATATGTATGTAACTCTACGTGTAGGGCCTATCGAGGCGGTAGTTAAAGAAATAGTATGAGCGGAACTCGATTTAAGATTTGGGGGCTGTCCCCTGCGTGGGTCGGTCACCTCGAGCACCTGACGGGCGTCATGGCAATAATAGTTGTATGGCAATAGAAAAAGATGTGTGTAACATGGAGCCACTCACAGGGAAAGGAGGGCATTCGTGCAACCTCGGAGGTTCTACTGAAATGTTGTTTGCCTTGGTATGACCGGGTTCCTGCAAGTGCGAGGGAATGAATGACAACTAGAAATTCCGAGGGGGGGTTAGAAGAAACCTTTTTTCCTTTTCTCTTCATCCCTATTAAGAGTCCGTCATCCGTCATCATCCATCATCCATCGCAAGACGGTATTTTCCCAGATAGAGAGAGAGAGAGCGGGGGAGAGAGGGGGAACTCATTATGGGTAAAGAGAAAAAAAAAGTAAAATAATAAAACACATAGGTTTCGACTACGACTCTATAGTTCCACGTGAGAGAGATGGAGGCGCTCTTCCCGCAAAACCAAAAAAATACCACCAGAGACCAGCATCAGATCACCTCCCCCTTGAGAATAGGTTTTAGGAATGTTGTGAGTTTTTTTTTTCCAATCTCTAGCCACCTTAAACGTTGCCAACCCACCAATACACCACACCCGTCACGACTGCCCCAAGCTTCCAGAGCCCAGCGTACTCCGCCGCCCCGATACCATCCACCCCTTCAATCATCGCCCAACTTCGCAACCCCGCATTCCCACCTCCCACCACGGTCACCGCTGCAGTCCGCCTTACAATCTCCTTTGTCCGGGGGGCCAACTGCGTCCAATACTCGCGATACAGCCTCTGCCAGAGCTTCTCGGCGGGCGAATCGACGATATTGGCGGCCGGTCTCGGCACGGGCGCCAACAACGGCACAGTGGGATTATACACAAACCACGCGACGACCAGGCCAACGGGCAAAAAGCAGCCAACCAAACCGGGGAACTGCGCCGTATGCGTAAACGAAACATCAGGTATGCCGTAGAAGTGGGCGGCGAGATGCGTGGGCGCATATGTGAGGAAACTGGCATATGCAATGACAGCGTAGATGGAGGCGGTGAGGAGGGTGATGGAGGGATTTGTGGCGAAGAGTAGGGCCTTGAGCGCCTCTACGGGGCTGTTGCTGCTGCCGCTGAGCTGCCGCCGTCGAAAGAGCGCAAATGGGAACGTGAGCGAGAGGAGGTATGCAGACGTACGCGCCAGGAGATCCAAAGGCCGCGAGTGGTAAAACAGGCCGAGTAAATACGCCTCAGGAAGCCGGGCAAGCAAGCCTAGGAGCGCCGTATCCCGAACTAACAACAAAGCAACATCCATCAGAACCTCCGCACATACATCCTCCCTCCCAAAAAGGGGAAAGAAACCTAAATAAAAAACAAAAGAAGGGACCGAGTAACTCACTCCCCCATCCTCCCCCCTCCACCACGCCCACCTCCACAAGCCGCCACCCCGCCACCACCGCCCAGGCGGCCTCCCCGCCGCTGCTAATCCCGCAGTAGGTCAACCCGGCGCCCAGGACCCACTCGACGATGAGGCTCGCTGCCACTGCGATGGGGAAGCGGAGGTGGAGCGCTAGATAATCGGTGCGCGGGAGCGGCTCGGGGAGCTGCTGTTTCGGCGGCGGGGGGGAGTTGCTGTGGTGGTGGTGGTGATGATGGTGGCGGTGGTGTTGTTTGGGGTTGGCGTCCTTTTTGCGGGCCATTGTTTGCTGCTTTTTTGTTGGTTTTCGGAAGGGCCGGTGGAGGGGTTGGATGTACGAAGATATATTGTTGGAGATATCGCGGGGGAGAGATGTTGTTGATGTTGGTGTCGATGACGCGCCTCGCTGGTGATTTTGCTTTTTTTTGTTTTTGTTTTCTTGGGGGAGGGGCTTGGCTTGGCTTTGTTTCCCGGTGCGCAAGGACTTCATCACCAACAAAACGAAAAGGAGATTTGGAACTGCTATACAGAGATAAGACTTCGAACTCTATTTTGCTATGGACTAACAGATATACTCTATAGCATACAGGTAAAAGATGGAGAGAAAAATAGCGTTATTATACAGTAAGTACACTGTTATTAGTCCTTTTGGCAACAGGTTTTGAATTCTAGAGGGGGGATTTTTGTACCCATTTTCCGTTCTATAAAAGCAACAAAAGGATAAGGGGAGGGGCAAAAAAAGAGTACAGTAGATGTGCTGAAGCACATCTGGGGAAGAGGGGCGAAGGGTGGCCGTAAGAGTTACAAGAGGGTTGTAATAACAAAAGTCGATATAGTGTACAGCGGCTCGGTCTCGGTAACTCTTAATATCCGCGGAGAAGCGCTAATATGCTCATCGATGAAGAAAAACGATAGTCATGACTCGTCATGACCTGACTAGCGGGGGATCTCAGGATCCACCAATAGATCCACCACCACGTCGTCTGGGATTGCCCCTGCCCGGTCTCTTTTTCGTTGTAGTCTTCGATGCGTCACTTCCCTCGATGAATTTCATCAACTCATCAATACTCCGAGAGTCTAGACCAATGCTGCTCCTTGGATCACCACCGTTGGCCCCACTGGCTGCATCCGCAGACGATTGGCCAACCTGGGGCTGGGGCCGCATGGCTAAGGTAACGTGAGGGGTTAAATTGACACGCCGAAGTCTTCGCGCTTGTACGTCTTTGGCGTGTTTAGCGATCGAGACGGCATTTTGAGTAAGTTGCTCGAGCCATGTCTCAGCTTCTTTGGTGTTTCGGTCCCTGGGGCCCAGCTCGTTGAGGAAGATGTTGTAGCATTCACGCATCCGGTTGACCGCACCCTTCGAGTCGTTATCTAGTGCCAGCGCTTGGGCTAACTGAAAGAGAAGTGTAGCTGTGTGAATAGATTGTCTGCCGTATGTCTTTTCGCAGACGACCAAAGACGCCTCGAACCACAAGCGCGACTCATGGAACTCTTTGATATGCTGAAGCATCACAGCCGCGTTGTTGATGGTGGTGATTGAGTCTGGGTGACCCGGGCCATAAATAATCTTCCACAGTTCTAGGGCATGTTTGATGTATGCCAAAGCGGGTTTCGTATTCCCGTTAGCGTGTTCGAAAAGCCCAAGGTTTAAGTAGTTCAAAACCGTCTCAGCAGAGTCGATGCCAATTGTTCGTTCCGACACAATCACCGCCTTCCGTGCCAGCTCAACCGCGGCACTCTTCTCTTCGAGTTGGTAGTAGAGCAGAGATAGCTGATTGTAAACTCTGGAAACCTCTGGGTGAAGAATGCCGTAAATCTGTTCGTGAAGGGAGAGAGATTCAAGAAGCAATTCCTGACCAATCTCCTTCTGGTTTTGCATAATAGAGATGCGGCCACCTTCCAAGGCCTCCTCGGCGAGTGCGCTCTTCGGAGTTGAATCTTTTATCACTGGAACGATATTCATAACATCTTCTGCAGTAAACGTAACAGGTGGCTTGGAAGACCCTGAACCTATAGACGATGCAGGAGATCCAGACCTCTTCTTCTTCTTAGTCGCAGTCGAATGGCCGTTGACAGCTGCGGACTTGGCAGCGCCATTGCTAGCAATGGTGCTTTCTAGCTCTAGGGGTGTGGTAGGCTTGTCGAGGAAGTAGTATTCTTTCGCTTCCAACTGGAGACCCATTTTTAAAGCAATTTCGCGGAGTAGTTGGACGTGTCTGATCTTGGAGACCCACTCCTTGTCAAGGTCATATCTATATCTCCGTCGGACTTGTAACTCAATATCATGCTTCAAGCTTTCTGGAGTGGCCTTTTCGAACACTAGGTCAGCCTCGGGATACATTGATCGGAGCGTGTCGTCAATTTCCACTACCGGATTCGCGTTGAGACTGGTCCCGAGCAAACAGTTAAGTAGGTGGGCGATACACTCCGTTGCGAATGGAGCAGGTAGGTAACGAAGATAGCGGTTGGCGGCGTGTTTGAACCCTCTAGATATCATCTCCTGAATGGCTAATATGTTTACGGATTCGACCCGTCGCCCTTGCGTTCCAGCAAGAGTGGCTATCTTTCCGAGGTATCTGATGTTGATACCGCGCTTGTGCATCAATTTGCTTAGAGATTCACCGTCCATTGGGTATCCAAGGTCACCTTCGTTGAGATCATGGATCTTCATTTAATTAGTGCTAATGGTTCCAGTGAGATGTCGAAGTAGAATACTCACAAATTCGGGTATTGCAGTGGACCTGAGGTAGTCACACACTTCTCTTACATCTTTTTCGTCCTGCGCCCATTGTGATTTCTCCTCGTCCGTTTGGGGTACTTGCCCAGCAAAAACATCGGGATTGAGAGCGAAATGGAAATCAGAAACATCAATCCGCTCCTGTTCAAGCTCTGGCTTTTCTGAATTCCGGTCAGCCGCTGTCTTCTCTCCTGTCTCACTGGCCTTTGTTCCATTCGTCTTGGTCACTGCGATCTCTACGTTTGTTGGGGTTCCACTAGCCTCGGATTCTCCTTTCGCCTTCCTAGCTTGTCTCCGGCGCTCCAACTCTTCGTTTACCCAATGCTTTAATTTGACCTTCCAGAATGCCTCTACCAACTCTTGTCGGAGCACAGCCATCCTATGTGGGTATGGCCCATGGTCATTCTTACTTGCTGATGCTTCAGCTCCGTCCGCAGTCCCAACCCAATGCTCCTCTAGCCAATTAACATCCAAGGGGGTAACTCGGTAAAGGTCAAGTACGTACTTCCTCCCATCAGTTCCCAGGAGGCCCTTCGTCTCAACACTTCCTTCCAAATCGTGTCGTTTGCCTTCTTTATCCCAAACTGGGTGTTTCTTTACTCTTACTGACCTAGACAACTTCTCGAAGACCGGGACAAATCCCTCGTGTTCTGCAACTACCTCCCTGCCTTCAACACCACCGTAGTCAATCTGGTTCTCACCTGGATCGCGTCGTTTGAAAATCCCAGGGACAATGCTCTGACCCACCAGACGCTTGCCCAGGTAGTCAACCACTACAGTACCAGGGGTGAACAGATCGGGGATATCAAGATCGTTGACCGCCTTGACACCCTTTACATCCTTACCAGTTGCTACTCGGGCAGCTTCGTCTCCGCCTTCGGCAGCGAACGTCCCAACCCCATCAGCGCCATAGGAGAAGAACACATTGTTGTATAGAAATATCTGGGCATCTCTGCTTTCAGTAGGGTTGAGCGGTGCGACTTCTCCTCTCGCTACAAGGAGTGCACCTCGGGCAGCACATTCGTTGTAGTCCGCAAAGAGCTTGGAAGTAAGCCGCTCTCGGAACAACCGTTCCTGAACAGTTTCTCGTGGCAATTCACGAGTGGATTGGAACTCCTCATTCCAATCCCGTAGTAACTCTACATGCTCTTGCCCCGACATTAGATAGTTCTCTTGCGTGCGGGTAATGTCGGAGTGGTGTGTATGGAGTGGTGACGAGGAGGGAGCAACAAGCCAAGGGCTTGATGGAACGGTATTCGTAAGCTGGAATGTTGACATTGGGTCCTTCCGGTTGTTGTACTCCAGGAGTTGTGCAAACGAAGATACAAATAGGGGCGATAGCGAAGATATCACCGACAGCAGGGAATGCGCTGCATGGTTCTTAGGGGCTGGCTTCGGCAACGGGTCAAACTTGCTATTCGTGGACTTGTTCACGTAAAATCCTGTGACATGGGAGGTAATCTGATGCTGATCGCCTTCGTTTGTAGTTACCTGGAGGTATAAGAGATGGCCCTTTTGTCGGAGGTGGTGAGGGGGTGGATTCCATGGCGATAGTGATATCGACTTGATGGTCCTGGGTGGCAGCGGCTGTAAAGGTGGTAGCAGAGTACTGAAAGATCCTAGAGATTCAAAATCGTAGTTCGACATAGCATGAGCACCAAGTGTTCCGCCAGCTATCGGCTGTCCATTCGAAGTAGTTTTATACTGTGGGGCCGCAACCGTATCGTGCAGTGATAGGCCTGCCGAGATACCATGCAGCGTGTCAGTCCGGTCGCCAGCAGCTCCTATGAGCTCCCTTATCCTGACCACATGGAGCCTAGCTTCTTTCTCCGTGTAAGGATCCTCTACCAAGGTCAACTCCGAGCCCGGACTGAAACCAGAGACTTCCGACAACTCAATGTAGTCGTTGATCCGTTCGCCATTGTGTTCCAGGTGGAAGCAGGAGTACTGAAAGGTTCCTGGAAACTCTACAATCGACTGGCGTACATCTTGCACCTGTTCCTGGTTTGAAACCTAAAGGATACTCAGTGGTCTGGCCCAAAATAACACCTGGAGAGCTAGAGCTACCATAATCTGGATCTTGTAAGGCTCGTGAGGGAGATTGACCGTCAACGAAAAAACGGCTACGACTCGGGCCAAATACAGTTAGGCCGCTGGCTTCTTGAGATCTTATGATACTGGATGGGTGGCTATGAGGACGTGCTTGCAACTTACCGTCTGTCGTATGATCACCGTCGACCTCCTTGAGCTCGGCAGGTTTTGCCTTCCCAGTTGGAGCCGTCTCGTCAACCATTGCACTGGCTCTTGAATCTCCTACACCTACGAGGTGTTAGAATCCGATATGGCTGGGCGCAGTGCAACGGAGAAGCCCAGGCCGGCGAGGTCCCAAGACTAGTAGAAGCTTACCTGTTTCCGAAAGCCCAGCACCATTAGTGGCCTCGACCATCTTTGTCTCCGTATAGCACAGGTCAATTTTCGAGTGGAGAGTAGGAACCAATGTGAGGGTCACGGTAGATTTTCCCGCGAGATTTACAAAGAGTGGTTAGGGAATGAACGAACGAGGGTGTTATGGTTGGGTGCACGCAGGATACCAAAAATTTTTTGAACGACCGGATTTCCTTAGCACTGCCGATGCCGATGTCCAAATCGGTCCCGACATCCGAGATTGACCGAGAGCGACAACAACGAACCAGCGTCTACATGGTACTTTGGTAACCATCGACAGAGTAGTCCATATTCTCAGGACGTGTCTAGTACTTCGTACTTGCTACGCTCTGTGCCAACCATGTTCACATTTCAAGCAAGGTGTTACAATTTAAATATGCTTTAGACTAGTGAGATTGTCGGTTGCAGAGGCGCGCGACACTAGTTCGAGTGGTTTCGCATTTTTTGCCCTGCGAGCACACACTTACGTCTGATTTACGTCTAACCTATTATGATGTTGTCGCCTAGATTGAGTCTGAGCGTTCTTTCGGGGCTGATTCGAGAGTCACTGATTTTTCAACGTTGCCCTTCGGGTTCCGTATCGTCATACTATACTTGCCGTAGTTCCACAGGTCTTTTGCAACCAATTCCCTCGTCCTGCCCAAGCTCTCGATCGCCGCTATCCGGTCGAGGGTGGCTTGGAGATGCTCCTCGAATCCCTCTGCACTGCAAATCTCGCGGAAGGCGTTCTGCATAGGAACAGAGTCAGCCCGTACCATAGCTTTTGAGTCTATGGTGAAGATATTGATGTGATCGTATTGCTGAATGAAGTCTGCTCGAGTCATAATGTACCGTGCTTCATGGAGGGGAATTTGTGGAAGGATATGGCCCTTTCGGGGGTCGTGTGTTTTTTCCATCTCTTTTTCCTTCTCCACGAGTGCCTTGGCCAAGACTATTGCAGCTGACTATAAAACTTTAGTCGATCCAAGGGAGAACATAAATCGAACAGGGGACTAACGGCATATTTCTGTTGATCCATCACATCGTCGTCCATCTCCCCACCCAGGGTCCCACATTGGTTTAGGAGCCATGTCTTCTCAGCATCGTTGATTTGAGCACAGGCATCCATCATATCATAGGACTTAGCCACACGATTCAAGAAAGAGAGCCTCCCTCCGACCGATGTATACACTCTTTCCAACATCTCAGAAGTCGGCTCTTCTTTAAAGTATTTTGCCCGGTACCTTTTCAGGGCTAAAACTGCTTGATCTTTCGGGAGGTCCAAAACTGGAACGACTTCCATGCGCGTCGCATACTGCTTTAGTCGCTCATATACCCAGTAGTCGTCACTATTGAATATAATCGTCACCAGATTGCTTGCGGCCCACTGCTCAGCTCTCTGCTGAATAAGCTCAAGGAGATCACGGCCATCCTCGTCGTTCCTGAGCAAGTGCATGCTATTTATGATCAAGACGAGTGGTCTTCCATGTTTTTTCTGGTGTCTCAAGGCCACTTTTTCGAGCCTATTTAATGCGCGCTCGATATCCAGTAATGCAGTGGTATCCCGGGGGCCGCGTATAGAAAAGAGCGAACCGATGTAGTCCTCATGAAACTCAAAGTCCAGTGCTTTCCCCAACCTGATGCGGAAGATTTCCAAGTCTGCGTGAGCTTCAAACATCGAGACGCCGAACCCGGCGACCCTGCGCATTGCGTCGATCAACATTGAAGATTTACCTGTCCCTTTTTCGCCAATTAACAGGAAGTAATGACCCCGCTCACTTCCGTCGACCATTCCGTCGATTTTGGTTTGCTCGCTCCTGACAACCCAATGTTCAGAGCCGTCTCCATCCTCCATAATACCCTGGGAACTCGGCCTCCCAACAGCAGCGAGGTCTAAGATTGGGTCCCCTGTATCGAACGCACCCTCAATCTTCTGAAGAACGAGATGCTTATAGTATCTGTGGTAGCCATAGCCAGCAAGCCTGGAAATCAAAAGGAGTTAGATCCCAGATGCATCCTCAGAAGAAGCGCGCCTCATACCCTAGTATAGCCAACGAAGAAAAAGTGGTGGCAGCACTTTCAAACATCTTGAATGACGTAGAGGACCAGCCCCCACCCCTTCCAGACCTATTGTCGCCGAAGGAGCCTGCATTTTCGGTCCCGATCTTTTGGGTGCTGGGAGCAGCCTGGCTACGACCTGCAATTCCGTCAATTGTTAGACTGCGCTCTGTTGTAACTAACAATATTCCGCAACGCACCCGGTTGGAGTTGATAGTCTTGAGCGCCGCCGGTCCCGCCTGTAGACGCGCATCGCCCGTGAACCCAAAAGGCTCTCGGGGCACAGAGAAGATTATAGTAATGCAACACTTCGGGACAGTGTATGGGGCAGAGTCTTAGTGAGTGAGATAGTCTTGTCACCTTCCCCAGCCCCAAGCTGGCAGGTGGAGTAAATAATGAGCGTGAGCGCGAAGCCATAAATGCTAGGGAATAGGTCAGCGGGACATCTCCAGCAAACTGCAGCCTGCAAAAGAATGGGCCAAGGGAGGGAAACAGCTCTTCTTCCCCCTTCCCGGCAGTGGACCAAGACGCTTGGGAGCTGGAGATTCGCCGTCGCCTCTTCTGGCCTAGTTAAAGGTCACGTGTGTCTTGTTGACATGTTTACTCGTTTGCGAATTCAACCAACAGCACTACATAGAATTACTCGCGGCGATGTTAGCACAATCGCTATCCGACAATTCGACTTCTTCAGCTCTTCAGGTTTACCCTCTATAGGTTAATTCTTGCATTGTCGCTAGTTCGTACTCAATATACCCTACAACAAAGCTCCGCAAAGCAGAGCTGTCGAGTCGCAAGACGCACATGAGCGGTCACCACCTTACATACCAGCGATGGAGGCAATAGAGCACAATCCCTCCCGAAGACGGGATGCTGCCACTCACAACAACCCTCTATGCAGCACAGCTAAAGCCCCGTGGACTACAGCGAGATGTAACCGACTACTTCGTCCATTAACCTCGAGGATCAATCTTTTGAAAAAGGGGAAAGAAGCCCACACCCAAAGAGGTGAGCGAGGGAGTAGATCTGGCGGTGCTGGGTCAAAGGTCGGCACAGAAGCGAACGAGAAGGACGACCCCTCCTGGATTCAAACAGGACGGGGAACAAGACGGCGCAAGACGTATGCTCACCGCAAAGTATGTTCGCAAACGGCCGCACCTGCCGGCAGCAAGGGCACACGAGAGCCTTTCCTAGTCGCTGTACCCGGTGAGATAACCGTACCAACACCGGTTATCGTCCGAGCGAGAGACATCAATACGGGATCGTCAAAGCCTGAACTCTGTTCAGAACAACCCTTAGCAAAGTTGAACAAGCCACCCTACTACAGCTCTGCTTGTTACTTGTCAACCCTGAAATTCATCACGGATCCTGCGACATGGCAATTATACGAAGGGCTATCCTCGGGTCTTGACGCGTTGCTAAGAGCAACCACAAAGTGCGATAATGACCATTCGTTAGGGGCTCGGTCTCTGCTCTCCATGTGCCTCAGGCGTGTCCCCGAGTATATCAAGGTAGAGGAGATGTGGGATGAACTAGAATCGCGGGATGAGAATAGTGGGGTGTTTGATAATTGCGAGGCCGATGTGGCGTCCTCTGTTTTTTCCGAACTGGAATCGCTTGGTACATCCAGTCAAGGGGGGTGGAATGGGTTGCTAGAAGTGGTTCGGAGTCATGGAATACGTATCATTTGCGAAGCTCTAATGGATGGTGTGCTCTCTGAGCGAGTGGGCGAGGTTCTTGTGTGGATCTGTATCGAAAACGCGGCATTGGGCGAGGCCGAGACTATCATTTCCGCCATGATATCTGCGATCAAAAATTACCCAGAGCCGACCAAAACTGACAGCCCCCTATTTCACCGCCCCGTTTGCATTCCGCTGGCCATTCTAAATATAGTGGCAACGATGTCTTCTCGCCGCGAGCACCAATTCCGCGAACTCGAAGCACTTTTCCGCACAGGACGTCTTCGCAAGGAGTGGTTGACCTGCCGCGATTTTACAAAAATCTGGCAAGAAGCAATTCAGGCTTTAACAGAACGAAACCTCAATTACCCAGGTGCGATGCTATTTGTAACCACGGCTATAGAACTTACCTGGGCCTTGCCCTGTGGATTTCTGGATGACGGTACGCATTTGCTTAGACTAGAAGGCGGAGGGCCATTGAAAGACAAGATTCGACGGCCTACCACTAGCAGAAGACACCTTAGCGCGGACTTCACCAAAGAGATGAAGGCCACTCAGCAGCTACAACTCACTAGTGCGCTGGACAATACGGTATATAGTGTAGTAACTACGCTAGCATCGATCGCCATTCTTAACCAACGCTTCTTCGAGACGGAACTTGAATCCGAAGCAGACAGCGTTGAAAAACTATCGCCGGCACTTCGACTCATCTATCGTCTAAAAACCGATATATTGCGAGCCTCGCAGCTCCAACACACCTGGCCCCGTCATGCAGCAAGTCTCCCGCGAAGGGTATTACCCGCCTTGTTAGCTGGGCTGTTCATCTCATCTTCTCTCCTTGAGAACTCAAGGGACCAAAAGTCTAATATTGCTCGTACATTAACAAAACTGATCGAGCTTTCTGATAGTCAAGAAGATTTTATGAGAGAATCAAGCATGAGCAGCTCATCAGGGACCATCCTTGATTTAGCATACTGCATCAATTCCATCACAGTCTGTTGCGCGAAAGCAACCAAAGACGGTGGCTTCCCACATATTTCATATTTCATCAAGATCCTACAAGGTCTTGTAAATATGCCTTCGACGTCGCTCGACCTGGAATACAAGGACAAACGCAATCTTCATCAGATCGCTATGGAGAGTTCGTATGAGTTTGCGGAGCAAAACCGAACTGACGGACTCCTTAGGTGGGCACAAGAAGTCGAGCGCTGGCCACTAGGGAATGATGCCTTGAAATGTCCACCTACGACAGCGAAAAAAGATCGGCCACAACATGGATACCTATGGGAATGCGACCTCGATCGCTTAGCTACTGGTTCCCCTGAGCTTGCAAGGAAATACCGTATCCCCCAATACATCACCGGTGGACAGAAACAGCCGAAACTCGAGCCAGTCTCTAACCGCAACAGAGGTTACCAGAACGGGTCTGATTTCGAAGAGAGTGGAGAAGACTCTCACAGGAGCCGCAAGAGATATCGGAAAACCCGATTACCCAGAACTCCCAAAATTTCAACCATGGTTATCGGTAAACGCCTCCCTACATCATCGCCTTTAGTACCAGTGGACCCTCCATTCCATATCTTGTCCTCCCCCATGGATCAACTTTCAGGAGGGCATACGGCTGGTTTCGGAAATCTCCCAACTAGACTGAAAATCGATGAAAACAAGCATGGGCGCATAAACATCTGGTTCACAAACGAAAACGACGTAGACGAGCTCGGTAAATCTGAGCCGACTTGGGACTACGTGAAGAAGAACGCCGTTGGCCGGAGCAAACCCAAACGCCAATGCTTAGCTGAGAGGAGCCACCAGGGGCACCTCAACAAGGCTGAGGGGTACCACTGGATGCGGAAGAGAGCCAGTGCGGATGATTTTAGTGAGGATGAGCTGTTGGGTTAGAAAGATGGACGGGGAAGCGGAACTTGGAAATGGTATTCATTGTTTTGGACCACAATATACTTTCTCCAACGGTTGGGTACACTATTGGATCCTCGACGAGAAGTATTGGTCTATCACCCTTCCCACCCCATAGAGTCTTTCTGTTCCAAGAAAAAGTTGCCGCCCCTTTTTATCTCACCCTTCTCTGGAGAATAGCGCCATACATACTCTTGTCCTCGTCTCCAGCACATGATGCGCTCGGACGGGCTGCGCTGTAATGAAGCTCATGACCTTTTTTTCAGGTATGAAGGTGATTATTTTTTAGGGGGCCGGGCCTCCTGAATAGATTTGGGGGCTTTGGTGAATGTGTACATACATACAATAAATTACACGACATGCATAGCAAATTTTGTTTCACCATCTTTTTCGTTGCCAAGTCCGTTGCGTTTTTGAGCCGTGAGTCCGCCAGCCAGCCTTTTCTTGTTCGCGTCGAAGGTCTCCTTGGTCGAAGGTCTTGTTTTGGTCCTCGCCAAAAAATAAAGGGACCCTTTGGCGAGAAATCCAATAGCAAGTTAAGTTTCTATCATGTATTTAATAAAATAGCCTAGCCCACTTACTCTTACAAGACATAGAGGACCGATTTTCATTTCGATGATTCCCCCAAATGAGAAGGGGAAAAGAAGCAAAAATGGAAAAGTAGCCGTACTATAATTAGGTTTTGCCCCCCCCCAAAAACCTTAAAAGAGGGGAAGGAAGAAGAAATGAAAAAAAGAAATGCGAGAGGGGAAAAAAGTAATACAAGCAGTCCTCCGCCATAATGATGGGAAGGGGGCTCTTCTTTTTGAGGATTTCTGGGGTGTCCTGGGAGGTGAAGAGGTAGTTGAGAAAAGTAGGTTCTCTTTTGCTTGTGTGGAGGAGGGAGGACACGGGATATTGTTCTGGGGGATCATGCTTGCGATGATTTAATGTTACCCATACGTACAGTACCATGCGGAAAGTCTCTGGTCGCTTTCGCTTAATTTGGTGAGAAAAACGACCAGAGACTTTCCGCGTCCCACTGTAGTAGGGAGCGTGAGTGAGGCTACCTACATACATACGGTACACTACGGTTATCCGAAGCGGGATCTCCACATGGAGTGCTCCTGCCGAGAACCTTGGCGAGACGAGGTTTCAGGCTTCCTGTGCTTTCTGCTCTTTGCTGACGGATGGGCGAGGGGTCAGGGTTTTATCTTTGCTTATTCATTATCGTGGGGAATGCGCTGCTGCTGGTGTTGGTGGAGAGGGAAGGTTTTAGAGGCTTTATGCCTACTCAGGGCTGACCCCGGGCTCGCGTAGCTGTGACTGGTTGGGGTTTCACAGCGCACCGCCCGGTCTTGCAGCCAAGGTGCCCGACCTAAACGGGCGTCCATGCTCAACAATCATCGCTCGTTCTCTGCATGTTGGCCCCCATCAGTTGCCCCGAGAGCGAGACGCCGGGGCGGGAAGGCCTGCCTTGCGAGAAGGGGAATTGAGGGGAGTTGATGGGAGAGGCCAAGTGCTTACGTCATTAATACCCGGTTGGTACAATTAATGGACAGATTGACAGCTGGGGAAGGAGGAGATCTCTGGATATGGCAGCGCCTGTTGGTGCACGGGTGGACAGCCCCCATTCCATACTCCCTTCTTACATGTACGACATGGATAGTATAGCCGTTTAATATAGCCCCCGCTACAACTTTAATATATCCTCCCTAGTAGATTCAGCTTCCACAGATAATCCGGCCATTCCCATCACACACAGACATATACGCACTCTCTCTATCTCTATCTCTCCCCCTCTCGGCGTCTTTCTCTTGTTGTCACGCACGCGAGACGAGTGTCACGTTGTTTGTTTTTGACGGCTCCTTGTGTTATTGCATCCCGTCGGTTGAGTGTTTGTCTTGCGGGTTTTGTTTACATTAACACCTTTCTATTCGTCTTCCCTTCGTCTTCTCACAACAACCAACCCACAGCCGGAAGCCGGCCATCAACGATGATACTATCTTTTGTGCACTGTGGCGGATATTAATCAATCTCTAACCGGCGTCTACTCGGTCTTGTGCTGCGGCTGGTTCCACAGACTTAGTCACATTCTTTACACCATATTTCCACGAGGGATCTACGCTCTCTGACCGAAACGACTGAGGGGCCAACCTCTGAATATTTTCTCACTGGGTATTTTTGAGTGGGGGGCCATCTTTGGATCTTACTCAACCACTGGTTACCGGCACTCGCATTCTCACGTTCTTGATTTAGGATTGGACACCTATCACCATGTTTACAACTCTGGCGTGCTGGTTACTGTTCGCGGCTTCCGCAAAGCAAGTGGCAGCGCAATCAGCCGGCGGCGAAAGCTTGACTGGTGATATTGCTTACTCGAGCCATGTCCCACAATCGAATAAAACCTCGCCTCCCATAGACTCACACGGCGGGATATTGGACACGGAACTCCTCCACAGAAAATTGGCGTTCAACCTAAACTACGTCGCTATAGCCCTCATCCTCTCAACCCTTCTTTACAGGATCATCATCAGTGGAGTTCGGTACGTCCGCACTCTCGCCTGCCTCAGCAGCGACCGTCAATTGCTGTTCCTCAGGCCCAACCAAGTCTTTGCGTTTGTCAAGAAGCAAGTTATGGACGCGCCGCTCTTCCGCAAGCGCCATATCGGGGAATTAAAGCTCTCCTCGGTAGTCAGCGGAGGTGATCTCCCGACTAGGCTCGAATTCATACTCATTGCTGGGACCCTGGGGACCAATATCGCCTTGTCCGTCGTCTACATCCACTGGAGCAAAGGAGAGGAAGTCGTACTTGCTGAGTTGCGGAATCGTACTGGCATGTTGGCTCTAGCAAACATGCTCCCTATATTCATCCTATCGACCCGCAACAATCCGTTAATCATGCTGCTCAACATTCCGTTTGAAGCTTTCAACATGATCCATCGTTGGCTCGGGAGAATCGTGGTCCTTGAGGTCATGTGTCACACAATATGCCATCTTATTTCCATGGTCAAATTTTGTAAGCGCCGATTCTACCACCTCCTACATATATTACGTGGGGTTTCGCGTAGACTGATAATTTGAGCAAAGCTGGTGGTTGGGCGCGAGTGGGATTATCTATACAAAATAACCCTATGGTTTTGGGCGGCTTTCTGGTATGCAAAATACTCCGATTAATAGAGCCGCTAGTTTTCCCTTGGTTGTTCTAACTAGTAGTGATACAGGGGGCAACTGCAGCAATATTCCTTTTAATGCATTCGCCATCCCCCATCCGCCACGCTTTTTACGAGACGTTCCTCCATCTACACATCGTGTTGGTCATACTCTTCATCGCCGGCGTCTGGATACACATAAAGGAGTATCCCTTTCTCCTACTATTGAAACTTCCCGTTATTGCGTGGGCTCTTGATGTAAACGACCCCTCCCTAACTACTGCAAAGGAAAGGAGAGCCCTCATTGCTAACGAACTACATCTTTTCCCGCAGCGCGCCTTCCGCCTCGCTAGCATCCTTTACCGCAATGTCGGCAAAAGGGGCACTAAAGCTTCCATTGAGACCCTTCCCGGTGATGCTATGCGCGTCAGGCTCTCCATTACCCGCCCCTGGACTTTCCAACCGGGACAACACATCTACCTCTATATCCCCTCTATAGGCTTGTGGACATCCCACCCTTTCGCCGTCTGCTGGAGCGAGGAGGAAGATAGGCTGGATCCGGAGAAAGGGATCGCGCTGAGTAAACAGGATTTCTTAGCTTCGAGGAAGGCGACCATGTCGTTGATTGTGAGGAGGAAGACGGGGTTTACGGATAAGCTATTTGAGAAGGCGAAGGGGGCACCAAAAGAAGGGCTTACGCTTTCGGCTTTTGTGGAGGGACCATATGGTTAGATTTCTCCTCCATATTAATAATTAACAAATGGAAGAGCCCTATTAACTCTCTTAGGCGGACACCACAACCTCGACTCCTACGGAACCGTCATGCTCTTTGCATCTGGTATTGGAATCACTCATCAAGTCCCCTACGTTCGCAGCCTCGTCACGGGCTACGCAAATAACACCATCGCCTGTCGTAAACTAACCCTAGTTTGGATCATCCAGAGCCCAGGTAAGTCCGCTCCTCGGTTTCAGAGACCAAACCCCCTGGGTCCAGCCCTAAACTAACACTTTCCTTAGAACACCTTGAATGGATACGCCCTTGGATGACCTCTATCCTCTCCCTCCCATCCCGCCGCGAGGTCCTGAAAATAATGCTCTTTGTCACTCGACCCCGTTCAACCAAGGAAATCCACTCACCCTCCTCAACGGTCCAGATGTTCCCCGGAAAACCAAATATTAAGACATTGATTGAATTTGAGACAACGGTTCAAATTGGCGCGATGGCCGTGAGTGTCTGTGGGGCAGGACCATTGGCAGATGATATTAGGAGCGTGGTGAGGAAGAGGCAAGGTGAGAGGAGTATAGAATTGGTGGAGATACCCTTTTCGTGGTAGGGGGGACTGGTTCTTGGAAGGAGGAGGATTACAAATGCATCATTGGTTCCCAGGATCAACGATTTGGCATACATACACCGTACCATTCATTTCTTGTATAAAAAAAACCACCACCCTTGTCTATTACCATTTTTTTCTTTTTTTTCCTTTTTTAACCCCCTTCCCATCCTCTTTCCCCTATTGTTACCTAGACACCCACTTCTCATGGGATACGAAGGACGAAACTTAAGAATGAGAATGAAAAAATTAGAGAATACAATAAAAATATAGTTAAATGGAAAATATTAATAAACGATAGTGAACAAAACAACAACAAACCTATGTGTGTGTACATATATATATATATCCCACGTTTCGAGATTAACAACCGTGTTATTTTTTTTCCCCAAGTGCCAAAAAAGAAAAAAAAAAAAAACCCCCCGAGTTCCCCGGCCGGATCTAATCTAATCGGTCAAAAGAAGAAGAAGACCTTTCGTTTCGCTTCACCTTTTTCCCGGCAGAGAGACAACACAACACGTGTGGTTTTTTTGGGATGATGGGTTTTTGCGTGTTGGCCGGGAAGTGGGGGGGGGGGGGTGGTAATAACAATACCAATGATAATAACCGGATCGTTCAGTCAGTCTTTCGGAAAGCTCGGGGGGGGGGGGGGGGGTTTTCGGAAAAATCTGGGGGTTTTTTTTTTTTTTTTTTTTTAAAAATCAAAGCAGGGGGTTGGGGGAAGTTGGGTTGTCTAGCCGGTTGGTGGTGTTGTTTGGAATCGTGGTTGAGATTTTTTTTCACCTTAGTTGGATGCGGGGGAGGGAAAGATCTGATTGTTTGATTGCTGGGTGGATGGAGGTCCGGGGCAGCGAGCGATTGGCGCTGTGGAGGGTGCTCTACGAGCGGGAAACATGGTAGGTAGGCTTACCCACGCCAAGCATTATGGCTAAGTCGTCCGGGTTCTCGGGGATCTACTCCACAGCACTTGGGTCTTTTTTATAATATCTTTGAGAAGCTGGGGTGATTCTTGAAGTTTAGGCTGATGGTGTGAGAGAGAGACACTAGATCCTCTACACCATCAACTCACTAAAGCCTACTATCCGCAGACGCCCCCTCCAGTTTCAGACAATCCCTCGGCATATTGCATCCTATGAACTTCACAACAACCCCTAACCCAAGCTCATTTGTACCGGACTGTTTTATACTCATCTTTGAAGTCTGCTGTACCACTTTTTTTTACTGGCTATTTCCGAATATAGGATTTTTCCTTGAGGCGGAACGTGAAGTTGTTGCGTGTGATAGATGAGACTGTACATTGATTTGAATCTCTGTAAAATAGGCATTCGGCGAGCGAGCCCGGTCTCTTCGGGACTGTATGATGCAGAATTCGATCATCTTGATATGAATCAAAATCGCCCCAATGTCAGAAGCCTTTGTCATGGGATATGTTGCAGTAATGCTCGGCTTTCCATACGTGATCAGGATCAATGGCAGTGTCCTCTAACTCTCTGAGACGGTAGATCCTACCATCTCTTAAAGCATCAGGGGGTGCTACTGGCGTAGTGTTGAACAAGTTCCAGCAGGCCCGCTGTCCAGCTATGATGATAATTCCTACGCAAGGTGTGTCATCCCTACTTTGGCGGAATATGGTATGCCAATCTAGGGTCTCCGAGAGAGACCGGTGGGATGACTGGCTTAATATATCTAATCTTTGCTCGAGCCAGTTCATGTCGATTGCATCCACGATCCTCCGTACCATAGGGTTGTCGGTATCGACAGAATCCTCAAGCTCTCGATAGTATCCTTTCATTCTCTCGGAAACCCCGCTGAAAGAAGTGGTCTGATCAAGTAGTCGGTCGTCAAAGCGTATGTTAAAACGGTACCGAGAAGTTGAGTGAGGGTCCAAAACAGATAGAGCGAAATACACATATCGCATGCGTGGAGGGCAATAGATGGCGATGCAAGGAGACTTTACATCTGGTGGTACAACTATCGCCTTCATCATTCGAGAACATGTGATGCGATTTGCAGCACTTGTTTCGGGAACGCGCTCGACAGGATAGAAGTACTTGTTGGATTCTGGTATCCACGCTACTAACGCAGATGTGCTGCATACAACAAGGGTTTCCGTGAGTTTTTTGTCATGGGGATGATCTGTATAGGTAAGTTAATCGTACCAATGCCAAAATGGAGATTAAACTTACCCAGAGGTTGCAGTCGACGAGCACTCTGACCTCTAATGTCAACTCCCTGATCATAAAAACCCATGCCTGAGGGCCGGTGAGCACCTTCATATATGCCTGAATTTTGATATTGCTGTTGCTGTCCTCGCCGGTCCTGTTGGCTTGTTATTGGAATTTGAGAGCTACCTCGGTCTCGATCAATGTCCATCCACTCGTGAATATGCGCGCGTTTAGTGTCGGTTATATGGTTCAGGTTAGTCAGATAGGAGCTAGCGGAGCTCGCAGAACTCTTCCAGCTGACATCAGAACAGGTGTCCTCGATAATCTTCAAAGTGTGGAGGTCTGGAATGGCTTCAGTCTCTTGCCTAATGAGGTCTCCTTTCAGAATGGTCGTCCTGGATGATGTTGTGATCTGGCTCAGGCCATCGAGCAGATCTTTTAGGTTCTGGATTAAACCAGCAAACTTGCTAGAGTCTCGGATGGCCCATCGAGTTTTGGCCCTCAGTCCAGTCTTCCCGTGGAATTCTGAGAATCGAGTCTGGAACTGGACTAACGGCGAGTTTTCGAAAGAAGGGGAGCAAATAACACTTCCTTCAACCCCTATACTCGAGGAATTTTGCTTGTTTGAAGCTTTGTCAAGACCATACTTTGATCGCAGAGCGTCAGCTTCATGGAACAGTTTCCGAATGCCCTCAAGTATCTGTTCAACCAACTGGCGAGTCTCAGGCTCGTCAAGAAGCAGGTCCCTGTCTGTGTCTGGCCGCAGTATGCCGACAGCTTCGCCCCATATCATCAACCGCCGTTTCTCAATGCTAAGTTTAATGATCAAGAGATCATAGTCCACGCCAAGGTTTCGGCCGACTTCGATAAGATCAAAGCATTTCACACAGAGAGAGAAGAGGCTGGCTAAGGCAACGGCACTGATTGCTAAGCTGATAGGCTCGACTGGGACCATTGCAGCGTGAAAGATAAAGTTATGTTTTAAATTACGAATTTACCCAGAGAAGTTGCTAGAATAGTAGGAGTCGCGATTCCGTGGCTTAGCGGCTCATTGCGAACTACCCGACTACATGTAATTACAATCGGAAAAAAAAGGAAAATAAAAACCGAACCTGTGCCCTACCCTTAAACTAACCTGAAAAACCTCCAATCAAATCAATTCCCCCCACCCAGCGAACGGGAGACGGAAGAACGGTTGAAGAATAAATAAAGTGCCCATAGGCATGAAAACCAAAAAGGACCAAACGCTCGGCTCAACCCTGACACATTCATTTCCAGGAATATTGCTGCTATTCCCCGATGCAGCCTGGGTATATATCCTCCTAAGAATATTCGCATTGTATGCACTGCAATCGCTAACACGAGCAGAGCAGACTGGAGTTTCCTTGTGATAAGGGTCGCTAGTCGACCGTCCCATCCTTCGGTCTCAAATTCAGCTCTTAAATATGCTAATATTGCCAGACCGATAAGTGCATAGTGTCTAGTTACTTGCTCTGCCTCTGAGACTTCAAATAATGTCCAGTCAGTGATCACCCCGGTAAACTGGGAAGAGAGGCATCTCCATCTCTTTGAGCGGTGCCGCCATGTCAGACCAATGCTCAAGGTGTCCCCGACCCCCCGCCGGAAAGTCGACTCAAATAAGACGGTTTTCGTGTCTCGCTCCTAGTCGATAGATAGGGCGAACAAGACAATCTCGCAATCTAGCTATTCATCACTAGTCAATAAGAGCCTGAGTAAATTCAACATCAACATCTCTCTCTCTCTTGTGTGCATAAAACATATTATGGTTGCCCTTTTTCTGTTTGAGCCGTGCGCCTCATTCTCCACGCGCCTCAACACCTGCAACCCGGGGTTTCGAGGCAATATCGGCTGTGGTGCTGAACTGCCATGTGGGATGGGAGCAGTGGCATTCCTATAAATTTCAGATGGCCTCACGAGTCAAGGGAAAGAGAAGCACGTGAATCATTCATTCATTTGCTTAGGTGGGCGGCGGAAACAACCTGCATTTTTTCCGTAAGCCCCTTTCATCACGAATACCACTTGAGATATGTAGATATGTGTGTATATAAATATATATCTAGCATACATATCGGGGTTGGTCCGGTTCGTATTCATTTATTCATGCGTCGGGCGGGTGCAATGCGTGTGCAGCATGTATGCAGGTGTAAGACTCGCCAAGAGCGGGCCCAGGAGTCTGTGCTCTCTCTCTCTCTACTCTGTACTACTTACTACTCGCATACAAAATACAGTGCAAAGGCATACATTCATACATACGAAGAAAGGGGAGCACCTTGTGTCTCTATCGGTCAAAAAAACCCAGTCGGGCGCTGTCTGATTGTGGAAAAAGAGCCCTTGCGCCGGGGGAGGAGGGGGGATTTCGCGCTCTATGGGACCATATTCTCCGCTGGCTGGTGGGGAGTAGGGAGTTATGTACGGGTACATGTTGTACCATAGTGCGGAGTTGGTTGTGTTGATAAGATTTGGGGGCGCTTGGGGCTTCCGTGATTGGGTGTTGGGTGTATGTGTGTGGTGGCTCGGTGCTCGCCCCGATTCGCGCAAAGTCCTGATCAAATGACAAGAAAGTACGGCGGATGCACCCCTCAACGCCTCGCAGCAAAAACGCCAGCCCCGACTTGATTGCGCTGCCCAATTCTCTTGGGTCTGGTTGGCGTTCCTTTCTTGGAGACTAGGAGAGCAGGAGCATGTATGTATTTGTGCTTGTGGGTACTTGTACATGTACGGGTATAGCTGCTAGTAAATATGTCCCGTACATTCGTGTACAGTGCCGTACAAGTTACATGCCTACGTCCACGCAGTACTCCACAGTGGTCGGAAAACGGATCAAGCGCCAAGCAGCAGTTGGGACGGGAAGAGGGGTTGAATATGGCCTGACCACAATCCTCTCCCACCACTTTCAGGGCTCGACCCGCCGTGCTGGACTGCGCGGCAGCACCGGCGGTTTTCTCTGATAGCAGCTCCAGCGCAGCGGTAGCAGCATCAGCATCAGCAGCAGCAGCAGCAGCAGCAGCAGCAGCGCCATCTCCATGTACAACATCGCCATCTGCAGTCCCTCCAACCTCCGCTCCTTACGCGTCCCCGGGACAGAACAGACAGAAACACGGTTTTCCATCCTGCTTCCTGGGCCTCTCTGTGGCTCGAGCCGAGGTTCCAGGAATATCCCTCCGTCTTCAGAGATGACCAGCGCGGATTGTCTCACGCTTCCATAACTTATTCCTCCCTAATCGATAATAATAATAATAGTTATACTCCAGAAAGGGCATCCCAGTCCTGTGCCTGCTGCGGAGCTTTTCTCGGCTTCCACCATACCAATACGGCTCCTGCATGGCTGGTCGCAAACGTAGCTTTCACGATCGCGAAGGTTCGTTGCTGTCGTCAACACCGAATGTCGCCCCGAATGGTGCTTCCAACCTGCAGGGTTACCCCGTGTCCAACCCGCCCAACCCTGAAACGCATGGTGGTCTCCCATCATCTTCATCAACATCAGCAGGGAGTGCGCCATATACTGGCTCTGCACATCCGTTACGAGGCAGTGCCAAGGAGTTCTCAGGGCTGGATGGCTCAATAGGTGACAGGCTGGATTTGGGGAATGGCCTTGAAGACACGGCCGAGATTCGAGGGGGCCAGTCTACTCCTGGGCAGCCCCACGGCCGAACTCCGGGGAATTTGGAGGTGGATAAGTGGGGCAGTATGAGTAGCAGTGGACCGCCGGTGAGTCGCATTGGAATGGAAGGTGAATCAGAGACTGCAAGTCCTGGAAGTACACGAGGCCAAGTCCCCGCAGACCTACCGCCTGATGATGCTAACGCGCCTGGGGGTGGAGGTGCGGAAGACAACGGAAAGACTCAGGCAGACGAGGGGGAAAGCTTACAAGCCCCATGGAGCGAGTTAAAGACAAAGGCCGGCAAGGAGCGCAAGAGGCTCCCTCTTGCGTGCATCGCATGCCGGCGGAAAAAAATCAGGTGCTCTGGCCAAAAGCCCTCGTGCAGACATTGCCTCCGGTCACGAACACCCTGTGTGTACAAGGTCACTACACGGAAAGCCACACCTAGAACCGACTACATGGCTATCCTCGACAAGCGGCTGAAGAGGATGGAAGACCGGATCATCAAGATCATTCCGAAAGAGGAAGTCAAAAACGTGCTATCAACTGAAAGAGGCAGCGTAAAACCGGCCCCTCCAAGCAAATCGGTTGGTGAGTTGGCTGAAGGGAAGAGAGCGGCCGGTGATGAAGTGTTTATACACGAGATTGAGAGCTGGGCAGATCAGTCCCACCCCAAAGAGAAAGCGCCCTACTGGCCGCTCAAGAGGACGGACTTGGAGGAGAACTCGTTACTCTATGATGGCGCGGAGCACCTCCCTTCACCGGAGATACAGGAGCACTTAGCCGAGGTGTATTTCGACTATGTGTACGGCCAGGCCTACCTCTTACTGCATAAGCCCAGTTTCATGAGGGGACTACGGTGAGTCCGACCCAGAGGTCAATGTTGTGGGAATCCACCACCACCACCACCACCACTACTACTACTACTACTACCACTACTACATGTGACTTTTACTTTATTCTAACTTCTCTCCGCCCTCCAGAGCTGGAAAAGTTCCTCCGGTATTAATGCTAGCAGTGTGTGCGGTCTCTGCTAGGTTTTCAACACATCCACAGGTTGCTCACGACCCGCCATTCCTAGCAGGAGGTCGTTTCGCCCAACCAGCTAGGGATATCGTACTAAAAAGATACAACGAGACGAGCCTGACTCTTCTGATAGTGCTCGTGTTGCTATGTCTACACGAGTTTGGCACTTGCCAAGGCGGAAGCAGCTGGATGTTGGGCGGGATGGCGATCCGCATGGGTTACACGCTCCAGCTTCACCGAGAAGTATTTCTTGATCCAATCAAGAATAAGCAATTTAATAGGTTGAGTACTACCGACAAGGAGATCCGGCGGCGGACGATATGGGCTTGCTTCATGGTGGATGGGTTCACATCATCAGGCTCAGAGCGTCCGATGTTCATCAATGAGGAGGACATTGAGGTCCAGTTACCAATCAAGGAACAGCATTTTTTGATGGAGATTCCAGGGCGCACCGAAAGCCTAGACGGCAGACATTTAGTACCGACGCCGGCACCCGAGCCAAACGACGGAGCTCCTACGATAGATCCTAAAAGCAACATGGGCTCCGGAGCTTATATGATCCGCATCCTAGCGCTCTGGAGACGTGTTACTAGACACCTCAACCTAGGTGGAAAAGAACGAGATCCCCACCCTATATGGTCTCCCGACTCACAGTTTCAAGTTTTGAGAGATCAGCTCGCAGCGTTTAAAACATCGCTCCCTAAGTCCTTGCTCTATACCCGAGAGAATCTAAATGCCCACGCAGCAGATCGTATTGCAAACCAGTTTTTCTTTGTGCACATTGCCTACCACCAAGCGGTCCTCTTCCTTCACAGATATGCTATTCCAACGACGCCTGGCGCCAGGACTCCAAAGGCGATGCCCATGCAATTCGTCAAAGACTCTGCCTTAATCACCCTCTCAGCTGCAAAGGCGATCTCAACCATAATCAACGATTCAGGCGACTACTTTGTGGTGGCTCCGTTTATCGGCTACAGCGTTTTCACATCCAGCACTGTTCATATTATTGGCACCTTTTCCAAGAACCCAGCTCTCGAATCCTCCTCCAAGAGCTATCTCGCATATAACTTGAAATATCTCACCAAGATGGAAAGGCACTGGGGGACATTCAACTTCATGGTGGAGAACCTGAAAGAACTCTACCAAAAGCACGCTGACTTTGCGCGTAAAGGCGGCTCACAGGCCGCTGAGGAGAGCCCGAATGGTTCTCCGGAAATCCTTAACTATGGTGACTGGTTTACCGTGACCCCACGCGGTGTCTCGGTCACGGATCTCGAAGATCCAGCCGAGAAACCAGCTACTAATAATGAAGCGTCCATGAGCCAGAAACTAGACCCACCAAGTGTAGATGAGTTTTTCGCCAGCCTCTCTCCAGCGGGATTAGAGGAGCAGCAACAGCAGAAGCAGCCCCACCAGAAACCATCAAAACGGCAGGGGGGAAGCGGGTGGCCACAATCAGCCAGTCACGCCAGCCAATCGACTATGCGTGCCTTGAGAGATAATACGCAAAACTATCCACCGTTACTGCCGCAGGCGCAACCACAGCAACTCCAGACCGACAATCCCGTCTGTGCTGTATCCATTCCCTCCACACCCAACATCACCTCCCCAACCAGCACTCTCGACACCACGTACCTATCTGGCCCGATGGCAGCTCTCTACCAGCACAATCACAATCTCCAGCACATGACATCTCCCTCCTCCTTCCTTCCCCCTCCCATGTACGACATGAACGCCAGCGTATGGGGCGTCGAGGGCAGCCCCCTAGCGCCAGATTTCATGAGCGAAATGCGAAGCCACTGGCACATACCCTACAACATGACCCCGCCCGGTGGTGCCGAAGGCGCAGATGTAGGCTTGGGATTAAGCGTGGGGTTAGGCGTTAGCACAGGGCTTGTAGGTTTCGTTGGCGGCGGCGCTGGCAGCGGCTACAGCCCACTAGAGGATATGGAAACGGCCCAGGTAAACACGCCCACGGGCGACATGAGTAGTGGAGGAGGAGGAGGAGGAGGAGGAGGAGGAGGCATGTGAAGATGGGAGGGGAGAGCCTTTGGTTTTTGTTTTTTACTTTTTCTTTTTTTTTTTGGTTTCTTTCCCAATAAACCCACTTTGTTTTTTTTCTCTCCCGTGTACATTACCACATACACCATACACATACACATACAACATATTCACACACCATACTCCTCACACACACCATACACATACAACATACCCACACACCATACTCACACATACACATTCACATACACATACACACATACACACATACATACATGCCGCCCGCCCGCCCGCCCCCCTCATCAAAGTTTCAAAGCTCCCCCCCCTCCCTAAGCGCTAAGACACAAACAACCCAACCCCGCATCCGAGCTTAATTAAGCTTTAAGGTTATAGAAAGTATATAGATGTATAACTCTGTACTAGCACATTCATGCACACACATATACACACACACACACGCGCGCGCGCGCGGGGGGGGAACGGGGCACGAGGCTCGGGGTACGGGGTATGAAGGGGCATGTGAGGAAAAAAAAGTAAAATTAGAGAAAAAGCCCGTTTTTGGAATCGATATGTATGTGTGTATATATAATTGAAAACCACACTAAAAAAATTAAAACCAAACAATCAATAGTAATAATACTACTTACTACTTACTACTTGCTACTATTATTTTTTTTTTTTTTTTTAAGTTTTATCCCCCTTCCCCTCCCCCTCCCCGCTTAACCAACCCCCCCCCCCCCCCCCCCCCCCGCCCCGCCGGCCCCGCGCGCGCCCCCCCCCCCCCCCCCCCCCCCCCACCCCCCCCCCCCCCCCCCCCCCCCCCCCCCCCCCCCCCCCCCGCCCCCCCC
>JAJDFF020000365.1:18522-32686 GCA_021527025.2 Geoglossum cookeanum | reverse complement strand
CCTAATCGCCAGGACGCGCACCCGGCGACCGGCAAGCGTCACACTGCCACGAAGTCCCCAGGAGACCGCTCCTTACACACGAACTGTCACGAGCCATGCCAGCCATGGTTGGGCCCACTAGCTATACTACGAGCGGTAGTGGTTTACAGCATAGTCTGTTCGTAGATTTGTTGAACAGCATGGTTAAGGTCCGTGTAGAGGTTTAAGGGCTTTGCACGAGGCTCGTGGGTCTGGCAA
Organism: Geoglossum cookeanum; assembly: GCA_021527025.2. Classification (NCBI taxonomy): domain Eukaryota; kingdom Fungi; phylum Ascomycota; class Geoglossomycetes; order Geoglossales; family Geoglossaceae; genus Geoglossum; species Geoglossum cookeanum. The sequence goes on along the minus strand of JAJDFF020000365.1, from coordinate 32,449 downwards.
TGAGCTTATGTAGCTTGATGCAGCTCATAAAGGCTAGATTGGAGGCTCAATTGGAGGCTCCGATTGGAGGTTCGTAACATCAGACACCTTACCAATTTTAGTTAGTAGCCAAAAAAGGGATTGAAAAATTTTAAACTTATTGCTTTCTCACATTTCTCATAGTAGTTCAGTAATACCATCCAAACCAAAGTTGAGTTGTCATGAGACAATAGAAATACAACAAACTACTATTATTACTCTTTATTAAGCTGGAATCTCTTATTGAAAAATCACTAAACTCGAAGCTATCCCAAAGTCAATAGTAAACGACATTATCTGACGATAGAAACTATCCTCTGATAAGTCCCTACAATTAGTAAAATGACCTGGAGCACCTTTAAAAGTCAGCAAACAAAATCAACGAAAACTTTGTATAATTGCAGATACCAAAAACCTCCTATCCCTCTCAACACTTGTATCTTCAAGCAAAAGCAGTACACAACTTACTATTAATACAGTAAGAAAAATTTTGGCAAGAGTTGGGATTAGGAGATATAGAGTACGTCAAAAGCCTTATCTCAATAAAAAACATAAGGATGAAAAGTGTAAGGGGTGCTGAGACGCCTCTCCGTAGGCGTCTCGTCGTGGTACCGGTAGTGTGCCGGTCACAGTGTATATAGACGTCTCGTAGGCAATGAATCAATGGGCAGGTAGTAAGCTGCGCCGTCAGGGTGCTACAGGCGATCCGTAGAAGCGCCGGCTAGGTTTCTAGCGATGAGAGACGAGGTTAAGGTGACTTCTTGATGACTTCTTAATAAGAACTAATCACTGACCCCCAAAGGGCTGCCAGCGATGAGGCTAAATACATGTCAGTCACGTGCCGCCGGCGGACCGCCTGCGGCCCTCAGCCATCTAACGTTTGCCATATGAGCGACCTTTACAAAAAGCTTCATTGGTGTTTAGAGCATGAAAATTGGAATACTGAGGATTGGTAGGAAATTATTTGAACAAATGAATCTACTTTTGAAGTTGGGAAAAATTCACAAGTAGTTTGGGTCTCGCGTTAACAAGGAGAAGCCTATAAAAAAAAGAACTTAAAACCTTCTTTTAAAAGTGGGAGAATAAGTGTTGGGGTTTGGGTAGCAATCTCCGGATATTATCATAGACCATTAGTTATTTTGGATAGGAAGATGGACCAACATATTTATTGAGAAACCATTTTAAAAAAATATGGTTTCCCCTTTTACGACAATGTTCAGAAAAATCTTAAAGGTGAAAGGAAAATTAACTGGGTTGAAAACAATGCATGATATCACCATACCAAAGCAAATTGAGCTTATCGTCAATGTAATAAAGTTACGAGAGCTCAGACCATGAAGCGAGCCTTATGTCACGAACCTCTGATTGGAGCCTCTGATCGAGCCTCCAATCTAGCCTCTACGAGCTACATCGAGCTGCATGAGCTCATCACCAGACCCACGAGCCTCGCGCAAAACCCTCAAACCTTTACGCGGACCTCAACCGTGCTACCTAACGAACCCATAAACAGACCACGCCGCAAACCAATATTGTTCATAGTATAGCTAGTGGGCTCAAACACGGCTGGCATGGCTCGTGACAGTTCGTGACGAGTTTGAGAGTTCTCTCTTATTATGTATATAAACGCGAGACCTCCTTCTACATCTCCTCTTTTCTTTAGCTTTGAATCGTCGAATAGAAGTAGTCCTATCTCGCTTTCCAAGCACCTGGAATCTATGTTTGTGACACCTTGCTCGCATTGCCAAGGTTCGTGGCTTGTGAACCTCTTAAGAGACCAACAAGGATGCTTCTTGCAACCTCATTGGTTAACACACCTATTGTACATAAACCATTGTTAGCGTAAACCGATTATATATATACTACAAACCTCGAACACATACACGAACCACTAGTTTGTAGCCTCGCCAAGACGACCGCCTAATTGTGACCCTGTACGAGCACCTGCAACCACTCATCTAGATCCTAACACCGGGCTTCTAAGCCCTTCTTATGCACTTCTGGATCCATCATCTATGGCCCCCAAGGCCAATATCCGAGGTATCTTACCTTCCTACAATGTTATGATGTATGACATCATATGGCATTGATTGCTGCCCTCCGAAATGAGGCAGGATCTCTCCAAACTGCAGATCCTCACAGAATACTGTGGTTCCAATTTCCGAGTGCCATGGAGTGCCAAAGGCACTCCATAATGCCTAAGAAATTGTATGAGGATTGTAAAGGTCGCTCATATGGCAAACGCCAGATGGCTGAGGGCCGCAGGCGGTCCGCCGGCGGCACATGACCGACATGTATTTAGCCTCATCGCTGGTAGCCCCTTGGGGGTCAGCGATTAGTTCTTATTAAGAAGTCATCAAGAAGTCACCTTAACCTCGTCTCTCATCCCTAGAAACCTAGCCGGCACTCCTACGGATCGCCTGTGGCACCCTGACAGCGCAGCTAACTGCCTGCCAGTGATTCATTGCCTACGAGACGTCTATATATACTGCGACCGGCACACTACCAGTACCACGACGAGACGCCTGCGGAAAGGCATCTCAGCACCCCTTACAAGGATCTACTTGGCAATTTTCAATTGCTGAGTGACGGTCAACTGTCTCCTGATGATCTATTGCCTCATGACAATTTCCTGTGGTGCCATGGCATAATCCATGATGCTGCCAATGTCCAATTGCCTCCTGGCAATGTCCACCTACGTCATGGCATACGTCATGGTGTCCTTGCATCGGCGAGGCATATTGCAACAGTGTGGCTGACACGCGTCCTGGGGTCGATGCGGCCATCAGAGCCACAGAGGCTGCCTTGCAGCGGGAGCTAGCTAAACGAAAGACCAGGATTCGATTAAGAGAGTGTCCGAGAATATCCTCTTCCGTATGGTGGTATATCTCAACAAGGCTGTGGCCCGTATATCTCCGTATATCTCAACAAGACTGTGGCCGTTGCGGGTCCCAGGAGTCTCAACAAGGGTGTGGCTGGAGCGGGTCGGCCACCCCCCTGCTGGCGCAAGCAAAAGTGTAGAGAAGGCTCTTGGCAGAGTTGCTACCTAGAAATGCCACGAATTTTTCCCGCGGCTAAACACGTGGGGGAGAACAGCTCGGAATTGGCACCGGCGGATTTAGTGTCTACACTGGCTAGAACCTATCACAATGTCATTATTTGACCCATTAATACATCGGAGACAGGATAGAGGCACGAATGTAGATAGACAATAGACTTTGATACTATTCTATATGACATGGGGGCGAGGCCTATTATATATTGTAGCTGTCGTCCGAGCGGCTATTGAGGCCGCTGGGACTGTTGAGCTTCCAAGTCGTCAGGATGGCAGTGATCGCCAACCCCTACCCGACACCGCGCTGCCCATGGCCGGTGCTCAGAGACTTCACCAACCAACAAAGACTTACGCTGCCTGATCGTCAGCGGCACCGGAAATATTCCGTTCGCCGGACCCTACTAATTCAAATATCCCTGATGATTCGGAGTCCGATGTTGGCGTCAGCGATTTGTCGTCGAAAATTAGCCATGAGCTAAATTGACCGGCCACATCCTCATCGTCTACGAAATTGGATTCGAATGCACGCTTTGCACGGATTTTCTCCTTGTCTTTTAAACTTGTCATCAACTAGTACAATTCAAGAATTTTGAGTAGATGTATACCTTCCTGGTCGAGTCGCTTTCCCACAGTTTTCATAAAATGTACCGCTTTCTGGTCATTGACTAGACTTTGGGTTTCTTTATCGCCCCAGTCTAGTCGGGATGGCTTATCCGCAAGACACCCTCTGAAAGTAGTGTCTCATTTCTTCGAAGAGGAGTGTATTCCGGTTTCTCAAGTCCACGGGATCAGGTTTCAGCTTATCTGGCCACTCAAAGTCCTGAATAAAGTATTAGTAGAGCTTCCTCTCGGGATCTAAATTAGTCGGCCCCACTTACATCTGCGTAGCGCCCATGAGCATTGTTCCATCCGTAGAGATAATTATCGTCTTCCCAGTAACTCATGAGCATATATGTCGCCAGAAAACAGCAGCAAAACCGCTACCACCTCCCTGAGGCTTCGCCTGAGACGATTTTTTGCACTATTTGAATAGTTTCTTTCTCTAGTCGCGCATGCACTTTCGAGCAATAAATTGCCCATTGGATATCGACAAGCTTCGGCGCCATGTACTTCCCGTAGTAATTTTCAGACCCTGGCTCATTTACCGGCAACGGACGGTCGTCACCATCCCAACCAACTGGGTTCATCGTCCCATAATAATTTTGATTCCAACCATTTTGCAGTGTTCTCCACACTAACAGTTGCTGCACGCACTAAGTTTCAGCCAATCAGGTATGATAATGGCGAGTGCTTACCTCTGCTGTTTTTCTTGGACAAGCATAGTCATATGCTGATTCTATAATGTCCTTATGGATTGGTTCAATAGGCCATTCGACAGTCGAGCTTTTCAGTTGTCCTATAAAAAACTCAACCATTTCATCGAACATCTTTGGAACCAGCGTTTTCAAGTAGTACATCTCCTCTTCCCGCGTGGGTCGAATTGCGTAGGGTGGAGTCGATATCTTCATGTAATTTTCCGAGCCTATATGTATTGACACGTCAAGTTGTCTAACATCCCTGACCTCGACTTTATAAACCCAGATCTTTTGGTGCGATGCCATGCCGTTGCGATAATCAATTTCAATTGGCCGGGGGGGCGGAAGCCAGGTGGTCTTGGCATTTGCTTCCACTATTGCGAAATATCTTCTTTTCTCATATTCTGCAGCTGTCAGCCATTGAATGTATTATTCTTGGTAGAAATGCTTACGATAAGACAACCAACATGCACTTGTTATGATTTCTGTCTTGTAGCAGAGTTCTCTGAAGATAGCAGTCGGGTCTTCTACACACCTCTGGCAGGGATCGCCGATGCACTAAACAATTGATTAGAACTAATACATAATTTGCACAGAAGTTGGACTTGCCGCTTTTTTGCTTAATCTGCAGCGTAAGCATCTCTTTGTTGACTTCCGTGCTAATTCCCGATTCTTGGGTCTGCCGGCCTCATACACGAAAGTTAAATCATGACCTTGGTTGATTTTCTTTTTGGATCTTATAGCGCCAAGGTGCCTGCCAGAGACTGCCAATGGTAGTGTAGAATTCTGTTGGGACACTTCCTCCGTTCTAGTTGAAGCTCCAATGTCTCGAGGCACTACCGTATCGAAGCCATCGCGAGTCTGATATGGATTATTGTGGGCAACTTGATGATTGGCTTCGCTATCAGTCACAGTGTAGTGTTCTGGCACCGGCCGAAGTGTCGTTCTAAGAAGGCCTTGGGTAAATCCATCGCGCTGCGGAGAGTACATATCCTTAAGGTCAACAAGGCTTTATCCATTATGGTTATCCTCTTGTAGAAATTGTCGCCCAATGCTAGTCGCAGACCTTATAACTTCCAATGAATCCTCGTCATCGGCGTTAGCGATGGGAATGTCTGGCAAATAGGCTGCGTCAGCTTGCTGGAATTGTTGCGGTTCACCTGGATGACTATCACCGCCCTCCAAACGGCCAGTCAATGAATGGAACGCATATGTGTCTGAATTTCCTAACTGGATAAAATTCCCGGCGTGATCTCGCAGCGCCCAAGGGTTTTGTGCTCCCTGCGACTCAGGTTCTGTCGCTGAGGTTGCTTCGATTGGCGGAGGTCCTATTGGTGGAAACGCACGCATGCATTGGTGCTCCTGGTTCAAGCGACGGGAGTTGTATTGGAAAGACATTCTCTGGCGCGACTGGTCCTCGTACTAGAGGTTGTACTGGGAAAGCGTCATCCAGAGATGTTGGTATTGAGGAGACATTTGCTAGTGCTAATGGCCCAAATGACAGAGGCGGTACCGGAAACGCATTCTCAGGAGCCGTTAATGCGAGCGACGTGGACTGGATTTGGAATGAATTGGTCTGCAGCCCTATTGTAAATGGCGGGGATTGCGGCGGAAATGCGGATTGAAATGCCTCGAAGCTCAGATTAGGAATAATAGAGTTGTGCTCTGATGGGTTCAGTTCAACCATTGGGCTGATGTGGGTATCGAGGGTTGATTCCGCGGAGTTAACGTGCTCCACGACGTAAGTTGGCGTTGATACGTCTTGTTGGTTGATACCCACAAAATCGTTGTAACTAGCATTAAGGTCTTCCACTGACAGAGCCCTAACATATCGTAAGCTTAATCTAGATGTATATTGTCGTGGAACGTGGCTGGACTAGGAGATACTCACATGGGCAATGGGACCTGGACAATGCCATAATCTTCCTCTCCAGGGGAGAAGATATGATCCTGGCCGGCTTGTTGGTTGGTATCCATGTCGTAGGTATCCATGTGACGGAATAGCGGACTAGATCTGTAGGTGGGTTGTGAGGTGCAAGATAGATTACTTCTCCACCTCTATTAACGTTAGCTAGATCCATAAGAATCGAAATAAAACGTCTCTCATCTCGGTCGTACATACACCAAGAATCGTCGACCAGCTGGATAGCTTTGATGGGGCTTGCAACGATGCGACCGGGCCAAGATCGCGATGGGGACGGCTCTTCGTGTGTGCCCGGGATTGTGCCAGCCTTGGACTTCTAATATGTTGTGACACGGTAACATTCAGCTTGGACTCTACATTTAGAGAGCCTGGTGACGTGCGCCCCTCCTGTCACGAACCCCACATATATTCGCAAACGCAATAAAAGGCACTAGCTATTTCAGGATGTGCGACGAGGAAACCGTGTAGCCATCTAGCATCGCCACTGGTGAGCTCAGAGCAGCATGCATAATAGTCGCAAGCTGTGGGTGGACACTAACTATTTCAAGATGTGCGACGGAGGAAACCGTAAAGCCAGCAACACTACTCGCAAGGCTGATGTGCGATGAGGAAAACGTAAAGCCATCCAGCAGGGCTGTGGGTGAACTCTAACCATTTCAAGATGTGCGACGGAGGAAACCGTGAAGCCAGCATCACTACTCGCAAGGCTGATGTGCGATGAGGAAACCGTAAAGCCATCTAGCAGGGCTGTGGGTGAACACTAACCATTTCAAGATGTGCGACGGGAAAACTGTGGAGCCATCGCCCTTGTTGCCTGGAAGCGAAGTTTTAGCCCTTTATCAACGGCTGTCACCGCTAAACCAATTCAGGATTTGCGACTGCAATATGCCCTGTGTTGTGCCTCGTTGCAGTGGAGTTATCAAAAAAAAAAAAAAAAAAAAAGAGCTGTTGGCATAAAACGTGGAATGAAAATTTCTCGCTGCAACGTGACAGTCTGCCAACTTCAATTACCAGAGATTGACTCATGCAGGATATCGTGAGCTGTTTTCCGCCTTGTTGCGATGGGAAAAACTGGATTGAGGGCGAGATATGTCTTCTCTGGTGGGGACAAGGCAGGCTCACCATTCTTTCCTTTCCCCTTTTCTTTGAGGGAATGGGGTTTGGAGGATTTTTTTTCCCCCGCCCCGTAAGAGGAGCCAACTATATAACACAAGAGTTTTACCAGCAGCCTTTCAGTGTAATAAGAGGCGCACTTAGAGACAGAGTACTTCCCCACAGCAATAATGGCCACTCCTCAAGTAGATTCGGAGCTCTGTATATTGCTCAACGCGGATGCCGATGTGAGCGGTCTAGGGGTAAGCTTGCTCTTATGCTTCCTCGATAAACTATAGCATATATCTTCCTCCGGCCGAGGCGCTGACCAAATATTGTTGATCGGCTCATAGGTTTTAAATGCTACTATAATCCAATCTCTCGGAGGCCTCGTCATTACCATCTTGTATTGCATCCTATATCGCAAAAACAAAGCAGCCTATCGCGCCGACCCTTCGAAGTTCAAGCTAATTCCTGCCCTCTACAATCTGTATCGGAACATCATCATGACCCTAATCCTCCTAGTCGTCGCTCTGGTTGTTGCAAGCTTCACCAAGAAGACAAGGACAACAGCTTACCACATACACATGGTGTCGACGCTGGCGAGCCTCAGCACCGGCTCGGTGGGCATCATGGAATATTTCACGTGGCGGAACGGGTCGCGCATCCCTTGGCAGAAATGGATCGCCCTCCTCCTGCTCTTCGCCGCATGGATAGTCTCGCTGGTCTTCGGCAGGTGGTCTGTTGACGAAAAGTTTGCCAGAGAACTAGCCTGCGTCCAAGAGAAGCCTACCGTTAGCGGTCCCGTAGATGTGGTCTGTCTTGTGCTTGCAGGTATACTAATGCTTTCTGCTGCTCTGGTTGAGCCAGTCCGTCGTCGGAGCCAGCAGTCGTCCAGCACGTTCTGCACTTGTTACCGGTTAATCCTCTACGGCATGATTGTATGGAGCTTGGGGTTTATTGTTATCAATACCTCGCAACTCTATATAGTGCGATCGGCTTTCTCACCGCTCTTTAGAGATATTGAGAACGACTGGGGATTAGGGCAGGTCCTGCCATTGTTAATGCTTGCGGTTCCTATAATAACGTTTGTTCAGGACTTGGTGGGTAAGTGGATCACTCTGTTACTCTAATTTTTCTGCAGGCTGTCAACAGCAGTTGCAGCTAATCCCCCTAGAGAAGCGTGTCATTCTGACTTTTTATTTGAGCAGAGGGTCCCCAATATTCAGCTACGCTACAGCACCTGCCAAAGGGTGGACAATTCGCTCTAGTTAGAGAACAGACTGATGCTCAGCTGGGCGGCAGTGGGGTTTCGAGTCAGATAGGGCCTTGAGGCTCCTGCTCGAGGTGACGATACTGTTGCGAGGCATGGCATCCCGCCCAGGGGTAGCATCAGCAACCCCGAGTGGTTGAAGCATTACTACGAGGATCCTTGGCCAGCCACCTCAACACCATGACATTGTGGATATCGTCACGTGGTTCATTTGTCGCAGTTTGCCGAAACAGGTCTCCGGTATTGTGTATTGGTTTCCGCGTAGTCTACATCAATTAACACAAATCTATCGCTTTACTTAGCAACAAATACAATCTCAATTCATTGCCCTTCTTGCTGCTCATCGCTTGTTCCCAGCAACGCCTGAACATGGATCCCGCATCGCCCTAGATTAGCAGATACGGTAGCAGATACTCTATTTGAACAGAATATATATATATTTTCAAATTTAAATAGTTGTCTATGTTGTACGCCGCACATCGAGAACGCTACTTCGCGAAGTGCGTATGCCGCTGGACGAGCGGCGTTTATCGAGGACTCACCTCTGGTGTTGATTACTTGAAGGCGGTCAATCGCCTTCTCCTCTAGGGCCCCGCGCGCCGTCGTCCTAGGCGGGGAAGGAGTACGGTCGCTCTCGATCACGACAAGGGACCGAGGTGAGCGAGAGATGTGGGCCTTGCTCTGTGATCTAGCGGACGGGTTAAAAATCAGCTCAGTAGCTTTGACAAGGGAGGTAGCAATCGACTTACCTTCATAGCCTTTGTATTCCTAATCTTCCTAGGATGCTGGATGCTTTGGGACAAGCCCAGAGGTGACCCAGGAGAACCGGCACGCTCGCGAGGGTTCGGGGCGAGTGGTGAGACTGGTAGCCGCGGTGGTAGCGAGAACGGCAGAGCAGGTAAGGGGGGGCCCAGCGGCGGGGGTATTGTGGAGAGTATCGGGTAGTATGCTCAATGCTCTCGTTCGTGGTGCATACTGTGGAGGCAGATTCTGAGCCCGGGCGACTAGCTAGAATTCTTGGCGCGAGTAGCTTACCTACCTCGCTGCCGCTCGTTTTTCCGCAGTATGTAGTCACACGAACGAGAGCATTGAGCACCCTACCCACCGGCCCCGATACCTTCCACAATACTGTGGAAGGTATCGGTGCCGACGAGTAGTATGCTCAATGCTCTCGTTCGTGCGTGCCTCTACTACGAAAAAGACGAGCGGCAGCGAGGTAGGTAAGCTACCCACGTGTTTCTGGGAGTGTCGCAAAAGCGACTTTATATGACGAAGCACCATCCTTATGCTCCCGCGTGTTAACACGCTTCCAACACTGACCGTGCCAGTGAAATTTTGCCCTGCCCCAGAAAGAGAGCTCTTGGTAGTATCCTTACCGAACTAAGTCGAGCGTTAAATAGCGGCGTCACCAGCCACAGAACTCTGCAGCCCCCACTCTTATTTATCACGCTAGAGGACAACACTACTTGGGTATATATAAAGGTGAGCTTTAGCTTTAATGTAGGCGGCCATTCCCTTCTGTTCAGTATCGATAGGTCTGACTCAAGCAGCTGCAATGGAAGTTGGCGGCGTGGCAGTTGTGTGCTACATTTCTGTCCAGCACTCCGCCAGATTTTAGGCTGCAAGGCTGGACTACTCGGAAGGGATTGCTAGCCTAAGCCACTGGCGGAAAAGAGCATTCCCATTTTTCTTAAAGAAAGGAAATAGGTGGCGCATCCCGTACTAGCAATCCGTTATGCTTGTACCCGCGGCTGCCGCAGCTCATCCTATTTCTTTGAATAGGATTCGATTCCCCTGCTCCAAGCAAGGTGCTAAGTACAGTGGTGCTGGAGACTTTAGTACCACCACTGTACCTTATTTCGTTTTGAGCAAGTCGAGGCTACTTAATTTCACCGAGAAATGCCTGCGACCGAACAAAACCTGTCAAATCCAATTAAACGCCCATGCCGCTGTCATGGGCGGCAGCGAACGGGCACGTTCTTATGGCGGCGAATAGAATTCTCTAGAAGCTGCTAGGCAAATGCTTCACTTCCTTTGATTACCCGCACTATATTCAAGGACGTTCGGGAATGTTGGGGTAACTCTAAGCTACTCCTTCCTGCGTTGCAAATGACTGAACAGTCAGGATGGGCAAAGTTTCGATGGCCAGCGGCCAAGTCCCAGAGCCTGTTGTTCTATTGGCTAGCGGCAGTTTGGCATGGCAAAGCCACGCCATTATGTGCTACGCCTCCTACGTGTTTCTTTGCACCGCCCCACTGCGCTGGGATCGATATATTGACCCTGCCGAATTCAAACACTTACTCCATCTGCACGGCACTATCAAGAATCGTTCATCGTTCGGGCACGAGAATAACCCCGGCCGAACTGCCGGTCTGTCCGCCGATCCAAGACCAAGACTCGGCACCACCGCAACGCAGAAGATCCGTCCGTCGCCTGACATCGGACCTAATGGCGACGACCATGGAATATACCTATGTGCCGTTAGACACCTCGTCCCAATGTATCAGGCTCGTAGAGCTTCAGCCCGCTGCCGAATCCGACATGATCGAGTGCAAAGTTCATACTGTTTCTTCTAGCCGACCGTCTCCCCTATGCTGCAGTGTCCTATGCATGGGGCTCTCCAGGAATCGATCTAACGATTCTTCTTGACGGCAAGCGATTTTCCGTTCGTGAAACTCTCTGGTCCTTTCTGGACACCATGCGTTTTGTCCACAGACGGCGACTCTTTTGGATCGACGCGATTTGCATAGATCAGTCAAGTCATTCAGAACGGAGCCACCAGGTTAGTATGATGAGGCATATCTATACTCAGGCAGACCTCGTGGTTGCCTGGCTGGGGCATCCTGCAGATTCTAGTGATCTTGCTGTTGAATACATCGCAAGAGGAGAAACTCAGCTTTCAGGTACTCGATCGGGCTTGGGACGGGCACTTCATAGCCTTTTGAAACGCCCCTACTGGGATCGAGTATGGATTATCCAGGAGCTAATGCTCGCGAGAGACGTCGTTTTTTTCTGCGGGCGGAAGAGCTTTACATGGCATGAGATAGCATCTTCCCGCCGAAGAGCGAAGGGGATAATGGATAGGGGTGATTCTGACGCTAAAACCGGTGCCTCACGCTGTTTTTACTCGGCTGCCTCCGAAACTCCTGGTTGGCTAATGGTTGCGCAAAAGAGCGTATGGGATACATTACCACAGTATGACAAACATTTGCCCCTCTTAGAGCTGTTCAGGACATATGGGACCCATGGAAGTACAGATATAAGAGATCGGGTTTATGGGGTGCTTGGTCTTGCCGCAAAGAATTCGATCAAGGTAGACTATAACATCTCTGCGGAAAATCTGTACATCGAGGTATTGGAGGCCATTTTCAAGGATCCCGGTCCCAGGAATTCGCATGAACTGTCAACCATCGAAAACACAGTACAGCGTACATTGAATCTAGACCGGCGCTTGAGCAGTGAAAAAGGATATGGTCTATTAGTGAAGGCGGAAGATATCGAAGTCATGGTGCTGGAGATGCGGAGAAAGGTTCTGGGCGAGAAACACCCCGACACACTTAAGAACATGGCAAATCTCGCTTTAGTATACCACCAGCAGGGCCGATCAAGGGAGGCAGAGGGGATTGGCAGTAAAGTACTGGAGCTGCGAAGAGAAGTGCTTGGTGAGAAGCACCCTAACACCCTTAAGAGCATGGCAGATCTTGCTTCTATATACCGCCAGCAAGGTCGATCGAAAGAGGCAGAGGAGATTGGCAGCAAAGTGCTAGAGTTACAGAGAGAAGTGCTCGATGAGATACACCCAGACACTCTTGAAAGCATGGCAAATCTGGCCTCAATATACCACCAGCAGGGTCGATGGAAAGAAGCAGAGGAAATTGGCATCAAAGCACTGGAGCTGCGAAGAAAAGTACTTGGTGAAAACCACCCAAATACTCTTAGGAGCATGGCAAATCTTGCTTTGATATACTGCCACCAGGGTCAATCAAAGAAGGCCGAGGGAATTAGTACAGAGGTGCTGGAGCTGCAGAGAGAAATGTGGGGCGAGAAACACCCCGACGCCCTTGAGAGTATGGCACATCTTGCCTCAATATACCGCCGCCAAGGTCGATCAGGAAGCAGAGAATATTAGTGTCAAAGTACTGGAGCTGCGGAAAGAATTGCTTGGTGAGAAACACCCAGACACTCTTGAGAGCATGGCAAATCTTGCCTTAATATACCACTACCACAAGCCTCTTCGACCAGAAGAGGCGGAGAAGATTGGCATTAGAGTACTGGAGCTGCGGAAAGAAGTGCTTGGTGGGAAACACCCAGACACTCTTGAGAGCATGGCAAATCTTGCCTCAATATACCACAAGCAAGTTCGATCAAAAGAGGCAGGGAAGATTAGAATTGAAGTACTAGAGCTGCAAAGAGAATTGTTTGGTGAGAAGCACCCTAACACTCTTGAGAACATGGCAGACGTCACATTAGTATATGTTAGATGGGGCCGATTAAAGGACGCTGAGGAGATTGGTATTAAAGTGCTAGAGCTGCGGAAAGAAGTACTTGGCGACAATCACCCCGACACCCTTAAAAGCATGGCATATCTTGCTTTTATACGGAGGTGCTAGGGCTGCAGAGGAAAAGGTTTCGTGTGAAACTGTCAGGATCTGAGCTCGCAGCCGAGAAGAAGAATTCGTGGCAGGATATTTGGGAACAATGCATTAGCTAGATTGCTTATATCATATAGAAATCAATTACATGGGATTTCGACCAGCTTAAATGCTAACTAACAATGGCCTACGTCCACTGCCATCTAAATCCGAGTAAAGCCTAGAGTGTCCGAGACGTCATGGTGGTAGTAGTAGCTACCACCGCCAGCCAGCCACAACACGACCCTCGTGGCGCTTGCGATTACTATTTATTTGTTGTGATATGTATGCCTCGCTGCCGCAGAGGCAATGCCGTGGACACACGGCATTGCCACGGATATGGTGTTGCCGTGATAACGGCAACGCCACGAACAACGGCACTGGAATCGGCTGCGACGCGGGAACGATAGATAGTCGAGACTGGTGGTATAGGTAGGTCTCAGGACTGATATTACGGAGGTTGGAGGCCGTCCTAGACAATGCCGGCATTGCAAGCAGAACGTCTATCTATAAATAACTAGAGCCGGGGGGGGGGGGGGGGACCCGTAGTTATTGGGGACATGATTGCAGTGGTGAAAAAATTAAATAAAAAAAAAAAAAAAAAAATTTCCGGGACAAAAAATAGGTTTGTTCCCTTAATTT